>ML977582.1:2318-154046 GCA_010015725.1 Amniculicola lignicola CBS 123094
ACCCCTAAGATAAAGCTTACTACTACTACTACCTCTCCTAAAATATCCCCCTATTAGACTAATCTTAAAGGAGACCTTTATTTATACCTTATCTTATAGTTATAAATTAACCCCTCTTTTAATATACCTCTGTTTATATACTATGTCCTAATAAGTATATTTTAACCTGCTTAACCCCTTAATTAGGCTGATCCTAGAGGAGATCCTGCTTATATAACCTGTTCTAATTAGGCTATTCTCTCCTATATACTACTTCTACTAACCTAGACTATATTCCCCTATTTATATAGAGGCTAAAATATTACAGAAAGTAATTATTATATTATAGTAAGTAATCCCTATCTAGATTGTATTATTCTTATTAACCAACTAATAGATACTATCTAATAATAGCTGTATAACCCCTCTGTGTAAATAACCTATCTTAAGGCCTTATTTTAGCAAGATAAGTACCTAACTACCTCTAGAGAAGCTTAATTACACTCTGCACAGCTAATTAGAAAAGGGTAGGAATATAATAGTATAGAGTACTAAATAATACTGCATAGTACCTATAGACTAGGAGAAAAGGTAAGGGATTTGTATTATAATTAGATAGGTAGATACTAGGATGGAAGGATTATATAGATAAGCTCTCTAAGTGGGCAGGTAACTTAAAAACAAAAAGTTGCCAGTGTCTGTATATAAATTACTTAGGGGTAATGCTCACCTTCGCGCGGCCTCATATGATGAGATCATGTGATGCCTGTGCGAAGGCTTGGCAGGAGGTCGTACTCCAGAACCTCCTGGCCTTCCATCCCAAGCTAGACATGAACAATAGAACCAGCTGATTGCACCCCCTAACTCCAACCTATGCACGTACGTGTAGAACACTTCTCATGCCTCTATACCTCTGAACCAGAACGTATAGTCGCACGTTGAAGTCCATTCAACAACATTTGATTTTATGTTCGTTCAGAACAGGAAACCCTATTAATCAACATTTCAAGTTCATTGAAAGAGAACCAAGTGACCTATTCCATCATTACTCCGTATTCATTTCATACTCTCCTCACATAACGTGATTCTGAAATAACAAGAAAATTTCGAACGGATAGTGTACAAGCGTAGGCTAGAGACTGGTGTGAACCTGCTCCTCAGAGGCGAGATCAGTTTGCTCACTCAACCTTTCGTGCAACTGCTCAAGCTCTTCGAGGATCTTCTCCAAGTCGGGTGTTGTTTTAGCATTGAAGTTATTGCGAACAACAGTCAGGACATGTGTCATGTCGACATCGTGATCCGAGGACTGGGCGAAATTGACCGCGGTTCTTGTCGAGTTACGAATGTCTCGGCCATTTGTTTTGATACTACCAAGGAGCCGATATGCCTCTTCATTCCACAGGGCCTTGTTGCGGTTTTTCTTGCAAGCCCTGGTGAGATGGTCGCGCCAGATATTACATCTCTCCTCTGGACTGAGCTCTCCATACTTGATGTTGACGTGGACCCGATTATGGAAAGCTGGATCGAATTGCTCGATCCGGTTTGTTGTCAAAAACAGCATACCTTTGTAGTACTCCATCATGCGAAGGAAAACTGCGATTAGTCAACATATACCATGCAATGATTAAGTAAACGAAGGCCAAGAATACATACCAACCACAATGGCATTCCTCTAAAGCTCCAAAGAGCTCCGTTTGGTCATCAGGACATCCGCTTCGTCAAGGAGTACGACCGCACCCCAGCGAAGACCAAGGCGAAATATATTGGCCAAGCTGTCCTCCAGCTTCTTCACCTCAGTATCCAGTTCACCAGTGGAGACATGGTATAGTGGCTTTCGGGTACTTTCAGCCACACTCTCTGGCATGCGTTTAGTATTCTAAACACTCAGAATCATGCCTGGAATGATTTCTTACCAGCTGTCAAGGTCTTCCCCAGTCCAGGTTCTCCATGGAGAAGAAAGATGAGACCCTTTCCCTTCCCAGCGATAAAGTCATCGAACTCTTCATCGATGCCATCTTCGCCACTACCAAGGTCTTTCGAGCCCTCGGCTGTGAATCCCACAACAAGACTTCGGACGAGCGATTTCTTTTCCTGTGCCATTTGCAAGTGCTTGTAAGGGTCTTCTCGCCAGTTGATCTTATGCATTCCCGAAATGAGAATGAGCGCCCACACCTTGTTTCGTAATAAGAAAGCTATGATTTCGCCATTACAAATCATATAGTCCTCGTCGGAAAGTTGGCCCAGCGAGCCTTCTTGAGCTCCGATTTCATCATCGCTTTTGACACTGTTACTGCCCAAACTAGTTCCAGTGACACCGATACGTCGCATTGCTCGGGCCTCGTCGTCGTGGTCATCAGCTTCCACCTTTTTCTTTTCGGGTTGCTTGCGGAAATGCGACACCGATGGAGAGACAAAGTTGCCCTCTCTACCGTCTTTGAACGGGCAAAGCTCATGCTCGACCGTTTTGTCCACCATTACACGCTGATTTGTCTGGAAGCTGGTCAGCACGAAACGCTATTTGAGAAGCTATTATTGTATACTTACCTCCCAACTCCAGTTGAGGCCATCAGAGGAATCATCAAACTTGCCCAGCAGCTTCTTAGTCTCTTCCTGTTCAATCGCTACAGGGCCTCTATAGTCCAGCATTGTAAAATTTGCCTTGCAGTAGTCGATGTAGGTCTTCCCCCTTTCAATCATTCGCTTCTTGATAGCATCCCGTTCTGCCTCTGGTAGAAATCGCATCGGAATCACAGGCAGATTTTCAATTTTGATATCTTGAATATCGCCCGTAGATGGAGTTGGAGAAAGCGCACGACGAAGCCTCGCCAGTCCGAAATGAGATCCGTCGTGCAAACCTACGAGTATGGTCACAACAAAGGAATTCAGCGGCTCCTCAAGCATTTCAACCCTCTCAACAAGCCCACATCCTTCACGAACGTGCCTCGAATTTTCCGCAAAGGCACCTTTGTAGTAAACCATTTCATGTGGTGGGAAGAGTGTCCAGGCACGATTTTCTCTGTATTTGCCTCTCTCTACCGTCTCTTCATATTCCCTCACAGTTTCCTTCAGGATCGGCTCGGTATCGATGAAGTTTAGTAGATGCTCAATATCTTCCTTCGTCTGAGGGGGCATTTGGGTGGTGTCGAGCTCCTTGAACTCCCGTCGTAAGAAGAAGAGACATCGAAAGGGATATCGTATTACGATGGAAGGAGCATCGAGATCCAGTTCCTTGTACGGTTTGCCGATTTTCTTGAAGATTTCGCGCATACCGAGAGACTGGATCTCCAACCGGTAGTCACGTAGTCTGAGGTCTGCCCCGAGAATCTTGCGAAGAACCATCGAATACTCCTTGAAGAGTCCTTTTGCTGAATCTCCTTTATTTACCAGGGGCTGCGGGTTTCTGCGTCTGAAATCCTCGATGGGGACAACACGTTCATTATTACGAAGGTCTTTGAACTGGAATACCTTTTTCACAGCTGGGATCCACGTTTGTGGTTTCTTGGTCTTTGTCTCGCCGTGTTCTCCAAACTCGTCCAGGTCACAACCATCGTCCGGTGTGGTGATTTTCTGTGTCTGAGTTGGATTCAAGGGGGTGTCTGACGAGGATGGCAGAACAGGTACCGTGCTAGGCGTCCCATCGTTGGCATCGCCACCATCAGTGGGGACTACCACCGCTGGTATATCTCTATTCACTGGTAGAGCTCTGCGGAGCCTTCCCCCGATCACGTCATTCACTTCCTTAAATATTTCGGCGGAAGTCATACTCCCTTTTCTTTACTTTCAGTTGCTAACTCGATTTGGATACCTGACCTAGGCAGCCAGAATAGATGCGAAGAACGGTTTGAGAGAGCAAGACGCTTCTTCAAATACTATTGACAAGTCCGTTAGCTATGGCTTGTGCACTTCCTAGATAATTTTTGACATCAGATATCGTACGTACATGATAAGGAGAGAGAACGAGCAGGAGCTTTGTTCCCAGTAAGCGTAAATTCGAGCACCGATTGTCGCAGTCCAACTTTTCACCGAAGGATGTAACTCTTGCCACCTAAAGACGTATATCAGCGCCAAACTTTGCCTATGGAGAAATTATACAAGGCAGATTAATAGTAAAACTGATTCTTCATCTGCCGGTCATGCTTGAGAGGATCACGTCATGTTTTGAAAGCCACTGGCAACGCCCATCGATATACTCAACAAAACATGAGGTGGGAAAATCGGCCCAGAATCTGATGTTCTCCCACTACACCACCTTGGAAGCAAAGAAGAAATCCTAACATAGCTATATCCAGCATAGTTAGCCGAAAAGGTGACCTTTGGGCCATCACTCGCCACCGATCGGGAGGATGTGCACCTGATGTCCCTTCAGCATTTTCAGCTGCCAAAACAAAATGATAGGGTGGCTGGGTGCCGATATGCAGCTCCTGAACGCCCATCATCTGAAGGTCGTCCAAATCCGGTGGAATATTGAGTGGTGTGAGCTTCACATGTTCCCCTGCACACCCACAGCCTTGCGCCTGACCCACCATTTCGCGGATTGCAGGTTCATGGAATACGGCCCGCTCCGTCGCCTCCTTTCTGTCGGGCCCTATAAAGTCATGTGTCATCCTCAAAATCAGATATCATAGGCAATAATAGAGCAAGAGGCAGCAGACCACCATCTAGTAAGAGGTTAGTCGGTTGTATAGACACTACCGCCTTTGAGCTACTAGTAGCATGTTGACTGATATGGCTCTAGGAAACTGCAGTGATCCGCAATGGTCCAGCCAGACCAGCAGCAGAAAACCAACGGGGAGCATGGATACATTCGTCCCCATCTTCCCCGAAAGAAAAGTCGGCCTGGGACCGCCAGATCGGATAGAGCCTTACCCCAGCCTAATTTAACGCCGGATCTTGGACCGGAATTCAAGAGCAATGCTAAATCAGTGCTCGACTTCATTCGAGCTCACAAGTCCTATACCCCTCCAGGCTACGAGAAGCCAGTGCCGGGGGAACACCCAAAGTTCGACGACGCCGAGAAATATGGTATTTCGGATGACCAAGAAGACCGACTATGGGTGATTGAAACCAATCGTCTCATCCGTGCTGTTTCTGATCTCAATAAGCCTCTGCGTTTCGAGTCTCCAGTACCGTCATGGGGTATCAACAAGGCCGAGTTTGAGAATTTGGCGGAACTTGGCAATCAGGCTTTGCATTGTCTCAATATTTGCAGGCGTACGTTTCAGTATCTTATCACAGACATTGCCTTAATTAACTCGAACGGCAGACGATAATCAACTTCTCATGTTCGACCATTATAGAGACCTTTTCGAGCCAGAGGCTTATCTCAAAGCTCGGAACATCCTCTCCAATGCTTTCGATCCTGATGAGAGTACTGCAAAACCTGGCCAACCATTGCGAGGAAGAGAGCATCCTGCTGACCTCAACATCCACGATAAAACTGCTGAGGTCTTTTGTGCCTTTGTCGACTACGCAACCGCTGCGGTCGCACGGTTGGCTTTGCGTGGCATTCCTTCTGAGTTCTGGCATGTTCGGGCCTTGGCTGGCCTGGCAAAAACTTCTGCTAAGATGAAGCTGCTCTTCACAGATCTTGAGAAGTTTGCTCGTCAGTCGCTAGAAGAGGGCCAAGACATCCTTGCCAAAGATGAAGCCTTCACAGCAATCGGCGGTACGGGTGGTCCTGCACTCGATATTGTTGATCCCGAGGGTCGGCCTTTCCAGATGAGCAAGTCCAAAGACCCAACAGGAAGAGAAGACGTCACCGACTCCGCCGATATACATCGACTGCTGACTAGAGAGCAGCGAGGCGTCAACACATACTTTTCCGACATGGCGATGATCGGTACTTGGACTGCACATAGTCTTCGAGCCGTCTTCTTCTGGTTTCAGCGTAGCGCTATCTCTGGCTACGCCGTCGATACTTTCGATATTTGTGGCCTGGTCTACAAATCCGGTCTCAATGGACTATCGACCCTGGTCTATCAAGACCGAGATGGCGAGTTGGTAGGATCAAGCAACCGGGAGGTAATCAGGCTCTCTTACTCCGGATTCAAGATGCTCCATCAGGTCGTCCAGGTGCTCGTCAAGGAGCATAGCAGCCGGCCACCAATCACTACCGCGGAGGTGAAGCCTGGTGCTACACTAAATCTGGATTTTCTCGAAGTGACGTCGCAAACTTCAACAGCCATCGGTGATTCAAAGACGTCCGACTCCTATCGCCTTGAACTAACGACCATGGGAGATTATGCCTCTGTGTTTGTCCCTCTTGCCGTGGCCACACCCCTCCAACTTGGGAACCTTATTTGGGCCACTGAAATCGTCACGAGTATCTCCTCAGTAACCCACACGATCGACTATAGCTCTCTTCCAAGTCAAGAATTTACTGTCTATGCTTCGCTCCGCACATCTGCCTACGAAAACACTGTTCGGCCGAAATTGGATGCTTCTGACGCTCGATCCCTTTCGCAATGTCTTGTAGCCCAGAACCGTCTACGCCATGGCAATCAAAGAGAGTCTACGAACACCAAAGATTGGGAAAGCCTACCTACGACAGATCGCCAGAACAGGACGGATGACTCGGACAAGAGATTGCGTGACCTTCATACCCTATTCAAGAGCTGGGACATTCAAGAAAACTCCATCGTTGTGAAGAGGCAGAGCTATGTTATATTGCTCTTGCTCGGATGTGCGATTCTGGTCATTGGAGGCGTCATGGTCGGAGTATTTATGGGAGAGAAACTAACGGGAGTCGACCCGTTCAACATCACCCTATTTGCCTGGATTCTTGCCGGTTTCTTAATCCTGGTGTTCAAAAGCCTCCTGGTATCGGAATGGCCGTGGAGAGACTTTCTCAAGGGTCGGGTACCCTGCCGCAGCGTCACCGAGCTTCACGATGTGACCCAAGTCGAGACACAGGATATTCTTGAGTACCTCCTTTCTCGAGAATTCTGGACTATACTTGTCGTGAAAGGGCCATATCATAGACCATTTGTTCGTAAAAGTGATGGTGGGGACGGGTTTTCTATCGATGTCAAAATCTCGTTGCGCACTCTTCTTGCCAGCGGCATTTTGGTGGTCAAAGTTGCCGGACCTCAAGGCCTAGGTCTCGTATGCATGGACTTAAGGAAGGGCGCTCGTGGGAGAAACAAGATTCTTCATGCTGACAAGATCGAGAAAGAGGAATATGGTGACGTGCTGGGATCCTTTGATATCCAAGATGGATTCGATGAAGTTCCCCTCACGACTATCGGGACTAGCTGGACGAAGATCTTGGGAATATACCATCGCGCGGATAGACAGTTTCGCTAGAGCTGAACGGGGATTTCATCATGGTGTACATAACAATTTTCTCGCCTCGTTTCGTATCATACTTGAATGCGAACGAACTATTGCAGCTGCAAAATAACTTTGAGCGCAGCTTCATGGAATTCTACAGTGCAAACTTCAGGCCTTGCTTTCAACTGTGCTTGCACTGAACATAGTGAGATCCTGCTTTTTAGATTTAGGTACACGTTTTCTGATCATTCTCTACCCAACTTGATGCCATCAAAGTTGATCTTCCATCTCCCCAATTCCAACCCCCTCCCCTCAACTCTCTTCCCAATCTTCCTCCCCCTCTCCCCCCAATGCCTTCACCTTCTCCTCAACCTCCGAATACTGCTCTACTACGGGTTGACACTCCAAACTATCCTTCCCCCACACCGCCACCGCAGTCCTCATATTCAATTTCGCAACCCGAAACGCAGGCTGCCACTCCTTCATCTGGCACAGCAGCTTGCACAGCAAAATCCGCCACCGAATCGGCTCCACATCATTGCATCCAACGATGGTAAGATGGGACAGCAAGGCGTTTGTAGCATTGACCATGGTCTCCGTTTCCTCGTGGGTGGGCCAATCTTCTTCGCCCTCAGCAGCGGCCTGCTGCCGGTTGTTAAAGGCGGACAGAGTCTCCGCGAGCTGGGCGAGGTGGGTACGAGATATCTCGTGCTGGCGGAAAGTCATGGAGGAGGGGTCACAGGCGTCGCATGTGCAGCGGAAACAGGTCGGAGTAGCCGTGGCCAGCTTCACAGCGCGGTCGGCAACCGGATTGTACCAGATGTAGTGGCCGATGGCTGTACAGGTGAGCTGGGTGCCGGCTGGGATGAATTTGGTGGTGTGGAGAGTGAATTTCTCTAGGTTCGTATTGTAGGCTGCGAAGCAGTTGGGGATGCAGGAGTGGGTGATTTGGCCGATGGTCAGGCATAGACCTGTGACGGGGTCGCGAGGGTTGAGATAGCCGCGGCTTTCTTCTGGAAGATTGACCATGGAGATCAAATTAGGGAGGACACGAGAGCCAATGCGCCATTGTTTAATGACATCCGAGATGAGTTTTGACGCAAAGGCGAATCTCAACGTCTCCACTTTGCTCCAAGTTGACCTGTCGCGGGCCTCAAGGTCCTTGACAAATTTTGCATGCTTTTCTAAGATCCGATCGACTTGCTTTCCCATTTCCTCGGTTTCGGCGAATGGAAGAGGACACAGATCCATAATGCGCTGCTGTGCAGATGGTGTGAGCTTGTCGAATATCTCCGCGAAGAAGATGAGCTTGTCGACAGATCGACCATGTGTGAGGAATGGCTTCTCTGTGAGGATACGGGTTCCCGGCTGGATATCAACAGTCGCGAAGAGTCCATCGCGAGTGAGTCCTGGAAGTCCGACGTTGATCTTGCGCTTCTCGAACATGGGATCGCCGGGAGTTTCCAGCACCGCTTCGCCATCATCCTCTTCTATAGTGTCGAAGTCGGAGCTTGAAGGGCCGTGGCTGCGCGACTTGGTGACCACGAATTTCAGCTTGGAACTCTCTGCCTGGACACTGTCTTGCCCGACGTTCTCCGCTCGAGCAACGCACTGCTCAGATGAGTTCGCTGGGACATCGCCGTTCTCAAAGCTCTCATATTCTTGACGCGGTTTAGCCAGACCGTCGCTATGCTCCGCTGGGTCTGTGTCGTCGTCCGTGGGCGCTACCGCCTTGCCGTTTGCCTTCTTCTTCTTCTGATTCTTCTTTCCGCCGCGGCGATTCCTGCGACTGTCTTTGCGAGGGGCCTTTGCTTGGTTGCTCTCCGCGTCCTCGGCTTCACTCGAGCTGGGTGTAATTTCGGGGAGATGGCTTAAGTCGATATAGGTATACTGCGGCGACGACATGGTTCCGGCTGGGGAAGGTGAAGGAGGCCGCCGGCGCAACTTTGTCGGAGAGAATAAGATTTGATGCTGCGAGAGGAAGGTTGTAGAGAGCGGGGCTTAAAAGCGCGAGTGAAGTCCGAGGGTGTTTTTGAGATTGAGGAAAGAGAAATTACAGAGGGCGCGTGAAAGTGTCAACAAAAACCGAGAGCGTGTGGCGTCCCGAAATGGCTGCCTCAAGTGGACCAAACGGTATGGTTTTCAAGAAACACAAAGTTTTACTCTTTCACGCTGCTTGCTGCGAAAAACTGGCAACATTTCCGGTGGAGAAGAAAGTGATGTAGGAACACAGGAAGGTGTTGAGAGAAAGCAACGCCGAGAGATTGCTATGGATTTGTCGACTGTATGGACTGCCACTTTCTGAAAACCTCACCACCCATATCTGTTTCCTGCAGCCTTTTTGTTCGCCTTCCCTTGCGCAAAGTGGTCCTCCAATGCTTCTTTCTGAACTGTGGCATTCCTGATCAAACTTTGTAGACTGTTTTTGCCGGTCCCGCTGATTGACTTGAGTGCATTATGCTGAGCAGTGTCGCCCTGCTGCCGAACCATCTCATTATGAGCATATTCTGCATCTGTGTTGAAATCAATAACATTTGCTGTGGAAAGGTCATTGTCCTGCCCTCTGCGCCCGCCAAATAATCGCCGTTTGTCAGCAGCAGACAGATTAAGCTCGGATGCTATGTCAGAGAGATTGTTTGATCCAACTGAGACATCGTGAGATCCTGATTGCACAAATGAATTGCTTTGTTGGTAGGCCTCTGTCTGCCCCAAGGGATCATCTGGCACGGGAGCTTCCTCATCTTCTTGGGCGCCGTAGAGCAATGGTTTGTACTGCCTATTCTTTGTTTGGTCTGTTATATTATCCTCAACCTCTTGCGTGGCTGAAAAGAGAGATACCTTTGGCTTAACAAGCGGTCTTAGCCCAAGATCAGTCGCTATGAGTCCTGAAACCACACTTTCCCCTTGTGCAAGAACAACAGCCGGTCGTGGGGGAACAGGCCGCTTCTTCTTCCTCCTACCCATCTGCGCAGCCATGTATGCGGGGACAGGTCCACTTGGTATCTCAAACTTTGGTTGGGACGCCGTCTTCGTGTCCCCTGCCTTGTCCGTCTCTTCTATATACCGTAAATTCAGTGTGACACTAGCCCCCTGTGACCGCTTGATGGGATTTCCTTCCTCGTCATAGTCCTCCACCTCATTCGAGTCTCTCAGGAAAGACGGCTCCGATGACGTCTTGAGGCCGATGCTTGGCTGTGAAGCTCCCCCGTTACCCGTGAGCTTCGCATCTGCCTTCTTTGGCGCGGGCAGGAACCCGCCGATACCAAAGGCCCCTCCTCTTGTGCGCGCTTTCTTCGCTGGCGGCTCTCCTGAATCGCCTCCATCGTTTTCCGGCTGCTGCCTCGCCGACGGCAGGTTAAGCTTGATCTTTCCGGGGTTTGCGCGGTCGATGACCTTCTGGAAGGCGGGCTTCGGAGCTGGTTTCACAGCTGCCTTGGGAACAGGCGGAGGAGCCTCGGAGTCAGACTCGGAGTCTGAGTAGTTGGTGAGGTTCATCTTGGGCGCGAGTTGCGGTGGGCGAAGAAGTATTAGAGGCGCGCGGGTGTGGTCGTGGATACCATCGAGGTCGGCGTTTTGGCGTTTTGGCGGCGAAAGCTTGGCGTTTGCGCGGAGATCACATGCCACTACTACTCACCCTCCCGAGCAGCGAGCAAAGTACTCAAAAGCAACTTCGGCATCAACACAAGTTTGCTGATTACCAAGGACATGATCTGCTGCAAGACTGACTTCGCTTGCATTTTTTTAGTTCTGAATATCATATTGGCGGATACCTGGGACTCCTCTGCTGAGGAGCCCCCCCGCCTTGTTTTGTACAATAGTGACCATCTTCTTGTATCGGTTTCTGCCTCGCATTCACGCGGTTTCTAAGGAGTTATTATATGTTTTTACATGTTTCTCTCAGATGGGAGAGCTTGGTTGGTTGCCCGTCGAGACCAGGCCCGATTGGTTGAAACATCACCAACCGCCAAGCTGAACCACGGTCCTCAACCCTCACCACCACGCCGCGGCTTCCACTTGAGTCCACGTCCTTTGCAATGCCATGACGGTCGCTTCTCTCAGCTGGTCTGAATCACCCCATCACCCCAAAACAATGCGCAGGTAGAACGCCGCCATGTCTATCCTCCAGAACGAAGAGTAAGCTCCGCAGCTCCTCCGCAGCCATCCTCTAACGACTGCCAGCTTCGTGATATACCAGCTGCGCACCGCGTACCTGTCCACGATCAAGGATGGCGTCGGCGAGCGCCTCATCAACGTCAACTCGTCCGTCCTAAACAACCCTGCCTTTCGCGCCGCCGGCTGGGTCCCCGCGCCAGACATCAAGCGCACCTACTCCCCCCCGATTCCCACGGCCATCACCTCGGAATACTTCCAAGCACCGCGCTCGGCGGGCCTGAAGCCGCCAGAGGGCTTCGGCGACGATGAGGAAGAGGGTGGCATGGTCACGGGGGGCGGCAGCAACGACACAGTGGGCCCAACATTGAACGCCAAGCGGAGGCGGCGGAAAGAGCAGCTGGAGGAGGACGACAGCAGCGACCTCAGCGACGAGAGCGACGACGACGTGGATGGGCCGCAGAGGTAACACGACTGCCTCTATCTTCGCGACTCTGCTAATTGCTATCCAAAGACCTGCAAATCAAATCAAGTTCCAGAAAATGCCCCTGCGGACCCGAGCCGGCTCGTCTCCCATCCGTGGATCGGCGTTGCGCAGTGGATTTACTGACACTGGAGAGGGGCCATCGCTGATGATAACATCACCTTCGAGGCCCCCTGACAGTACTCTCCGCCGAGGCTCGCTAGGGGCTGTCGACACGATCAAGGAACGGGCAAGAAGAGACACTGTGACGAGCAGTGAGATGTCATCGGAAAATGAGACCGATTCTTTCACGTTCCAGAAAAAGCGTGTGAACCCGCATCGTGTTGCCAAGGCCAGCCATCTGCTCTCGCAGCGGATCGAAGAGGACGAAAAGGAAAGGCTGGAAATCCTAGACGAAGGCAACGAGTCCGACAGCTCCATGTCATCCGAATTCTCTGGCTCGGCGGACAGCGGATCTTTGCTTGGGACCGGCGACCCCCTGGGAAACTCGTCCCCGGCCGACATCCGCAACATGTCAACAGTGAACCCCCTGTTCAACAACTCGTCGCCGAAGAAGACCAGACAGCCACTCACAACACCCATGTTACAAGCACTTCCTCCTCCAAGACCTATCAGTTTCATTCCACCTATCAGCACCCTGACACTAGCCCTCCAAGCCAAGGAGCAAAAGCCTTCTGATCCACTTCAACGATTTGCTGCGCTCTCAGCAACAAGCGAAGCGCAAGTGAATCCAATCTACATCAAAATCTACTGCCCCTTCTCTTCGAAACCCTCCAAACCCGTAGAGCTCCTCTTGAAAAAGTTTGATGAGAAAGGTGAGGCTGTGACGGTGTCTGAGGCCATCGGGTTTGCTCTCTTTCGCTACCAAGAAGAGAAGATCGAGCCACTTTTGGTGCCAGAGAAGAAAAATGTCAACTGTTGGGTCCTTCGGATGTACGATGACGGGGAGGTAGATGACGAATTCCCCCCGTTGACAAGGAGCAAGCCCGTGATGGACTTTGCATCAAATAACAACCGAGGTATGCGGCCTAGAGCACGAGACAAGCCGTGGGATGAGTTCGGTCTTGTGGAAGCCAATGAACGTGAGATTGCGGAGAATGAGAAGTCCACCCCGATATACAGTCGGGAAGCAGCTGCGGCTCTTGCAAGCCAGAAGGCTGCAGAGTCGCAAGACAAGCAGCCTGTAATAAGGGCTCCGCCACCAAAGCCGATGGCCACCAGAGCGAAAAGTTTCCGCAACCCCATCACCGGTCCATCGTTTGCACCAACAGCGACCCGAAAAGACTCTAGTGCTTTGGCTGATGCTCCGGTGAACCAAGGCCCGCAAGCTGCCTCTCGTATGGGTGCTCCTAGGACTGTCAGGGTGCATTTCACAGACGAAAACTTCAACACGAAGACGGTCGACGTTCCCTGCACAACAGATACCTACATCGCCGAGGTCTTCGACAAGACTTGCCGCGACTTGCAAGTTGACAAGGGTTTATTTGTGCTCAAAGTCAGCGGCTCCACCACTGTGGCCCCCTCTGACCGTACGGTCGAAGCACTTGGAGCTCGTACCGATCTCGATCTCCAACGTCGCCGTTTCGTGGGCGACGGCGTCTTCGGCATCGCTGGATCACCGGGAAGCTCTTCTCCCAACGCTCCCCTGATCATTACCACCGGCGGTGCGCCCAAGAAAGCAAAGAAGGGTGATCGCACCCACGCCGCCCAATCCGGCGCCGCGCTCATGCACCCCCTTTCCACAGCAGCCTCGACCTCCTACGCCCTCCCATCTACCTACTACCGCCGCTACCCCGTTCTCCGCAAACAGCCCATGTCGTTCGCATCGTCCACGTCGCGCATCCTCGCCCTCGACAACGAATACATGCACATCATGCCCGGCGAATCCAACAACCAGAACCCCAACAACCCGAACGCGGGCGCCGGGGCAAATAACCCAGGCAAATTGTTCGAACAGCAGCCGAAGACGACAACGGTGCACTTTTCGAGCATAGTTGGCAGCAAGGTTAGTAAGAAACATCCGAGGATGTTCAGGGTCATTGTGTTCAAGGAGCGCGAGACGAAGAGGTATGACTTTGAGGCGAGGAGTAGGGAGGAGAGTGTGGAGATTGTGAGGGAGATTAAGAGGGGGGTGGAGAGGTTCCAGGAGGGGTTTGTTTGACTGTGTGCGTGCGTGCGTGCGTGTGTTTATTGGGGGGTTTTGTACTGCTATCTGGTATTGTGGTTTGGGTTGTTGATTCGGTGTTCTGGGGGGAATGGGCACATGTGCTGGGTTTTTGCATGGGTTGGGTCGCACTTGGGAGGGTTTGTGGTATATGGTGGTTTATCATGGCATGGCATGGCATGGCATGGCATGGCACGGTATGGTATGGAATATATCGCCTCGAGCGAGTAGGGTCTTGCAATACAATATCCACTTTGCAAAGTCTTGCTCTACTTGCATGTATCTTGGACACACAGTAACGCAGCATTTCCAAATCATCCTCACCTCACATAGACACACTACATCCCCTCCCCCTCCCCCCAAATCAGAAAAACTCATCCGCCCCCCTTACCCAAGCCCCAAACACACCCACCGGAAACAAATCCGCCAACCTCTGATACCCCTTAACCGCGGGATGCAAATAATCCCCCGAATCAAACAACGGATTCAGCTGACTAGGCATCTTCGGATCCGCCAACATGTTATCAAAATCCACAACGGCATCAAACACGCCACTCCCGCGAATCCACTCATTAACTCTAACACGCGTCTTCTCACGCTCGGCATTCGAGTACGGCTGCGCTGTGAAATTCGCCGGCGCGCTAAAGGGCGTGATGGTCGCGCCGAAGACGGTGATGCCAAAGGCGTGGATACGCGTTACTATCTGCGTGTAGGCGGAGACGAGGGCGTCGTAGACGGCTGCCTGGGCGGCGGGCGTGGTATCCGCGGTGCCGATGTCGTTGACGCCTTCGAAGACCATGGCGTACCTGACGCCCGGATGGGACAGGACATCTCTGTCCACCCTCCCGAGGGCGTTGGGGCCCAGGCCGTCGATTAGGACTCTGTTTCCTCCGGCGGCGAGGTTTGCGATGCCGATGTTTTTCGTTAATGGGGATTTTTGGAGGCGTGCGAGGAGGAGGTCGGGCCAGCGGTTGTTTTTGTTGGTTTCGGAACCTCGGCCGTCTGTTATACTGTCTCCTATGATAACGAGACTGCCATGGGAGGGCGGGACCCAGGCTTCGAGTGCCGAGATGAAGTACCAGTGTGCTGCGCTTTGGGATGCTGGGGTTGCAATGTCCAGTGCAGGGGCGGACACTGCATCTCCAAATTGCCAGAAACTGGTAGTGCGGCTGCCGGGATGGCTTGTGATGGCATTGGTGGTTTGGCCCGAGGCGAGGTAGATGGAGATTGTGAGGATGGACTGGGGCTTGATGTTGAAGTTTAAGGGGTCAGAGACGGCGAGGGCGCCGTTGGGGATGCTGATGCTGTCTTTGCCGGAGAAGGTGAGTTTTTGTACGGTCTTGGGTTCGATTTGGTGGATTCCTGCTGTATCGTTTACTGGCAGTGCAATTGTTACTGCGGTGATGGGGAGGTTGGTCAGGCCGAATGCGTTGCTAATTTTGAGGCGGATTTGGGAGGCTCCAACTGATACATGGATGGTTTGTCGGATTGTGGAGTTTACAAAGACTGCACCGGTTTGGTTCTGGAAGGGAGAGTTAGAAAGGGTAGGGGCTTAACTGGGGTTCAGGACGACTTGCGAATGGAGCCGGAGGGAGATTTGCTGGCTCTGTCAATTGGGGCATGCTCGCCCAGGTGTCGATCCAATGGCCATTGGGAGGATTCGGTCGAATTGCTCTCTTCCGTTCAATTGAAGCGTTGGCAGTACCTCCTAGGAGCAGGAAGGTGACGACACTGACAAGGATTGATAGGAAGCGTGATTGAGACATCATGACAGTACCCACTCTCCTCAATTGCGTTCAAAAATTGAGGGAAATGACATGCACCTACCGTGAGCATGGGTTCAGGCAGGTGCCATCATATATATGCCTTGGGTTCATAGATCGCGAACGTAATTGCGGACACATGGGAGTCTAAGATCGCACATCCACACGAAGCCGAAGAATCGTGCCAACCGCGTCTAGACTATTTTAGACACTGTTCCTGAACGATGCACTTGCGAGCGGGGATGCTATAGATTAACGGATAAAGTGCATCGGGACGACGGTCCTGGTTGGTGGTTGAAAGCGAGCCGCAAACCAGGGACTGAGACTCAAGCCGTAGTCCAACTATTTACCCAACGGGTGCAGATCTGTAGTGGTTTAGCTATGACGTTTTGGAGATAGAATAAAAAACTTGGGGTGCTAGGCCTGCACTCTGGTGAGTTGGGGTTGGAGAGCATAGTCGAGACATCGTTGTTCCCTTGATCGTAACGCAATACCACAGGCTGGATCCGCATCTGTTGCGTTTGAACTTTTAGCATTTCTCACAGAGCACATCAGAACCGCCGTCAAATTGTAATCGTATAAATTGGTATCTCTGTTCGTCCCGTGACCTCCGTATGTAAAACGCCGGCAATGCAGAACCCTAGATGCCAGTTTAGACACCGCTCAATGAAGATAGAGACGTGCATGCACACCTGATTTCCTGCCATTGCAGACAAAACCGGCCAGCCGTGCCCGAATAACTCTTTCATACATTGCCAACAATGATACGGTAAAGCAGACGGTCGGGACGGGACGATGTGGCCGGTATTGGGTGAGCGAGATGAGGGGAGTACCCCGGAAAACCATCAAGCACATGGTGGTGTCCTGCCTCACCAGTCACATGGCCCATATATGTTTCAATGTAGCCAATAACCTCCCCACTGTTACCATGTTCAAATATTGCAACAAGCACGTCGAGGCTTACACTGGGCACCCACCTAAAGCCGGGAACGGGTTCAGTATGCGTTGGGCTACCTCGCCATTCGCGGCTTGGGAGTCTTCCTCGTTACTAGCAAAGCACTCACGTTCAGAACTCATCCTCGTCAGTCTTTTTCTTGCGTCGACCAGCCGCCTTCCGCTTCTTGCCGTCGACCTCCATAGCGTCGCCATCGCCCTTGTCTGCGGCTGTTGGCGCATCGGCGATCTTGGCCACGATGTCGGACAGAAAGTCGAACTGCTCGTTCTTGGTGATGGCCTGCTTGAGGTGGGCAGTCGAGACGCGTTTCGAGCCGGTGCCCTTCGCCTCGGTGGCCGCCTTGGTGACGAGCGAGATCATGAAGAGCTCGAGGGCCTTGGCTGGAGTGGTGGTTAGCAATTGAGCAGTGGTGGTGGTGGAGGGGCCCGCGACATGCGGGCGGGGGGGGCACCCACAAACAACAACCGGCGTGACCTGGGCCACCTTTCCGACGTCGTCGTCGGCCTGCATGATGCGCTTGATGCGCGCCACGGGGAAGTGCGACGTGATTTTGATGTGCTCGGTGCCCGGCAGCGTCGTGTGGCCGCCCTCGGTGCCGACGATATCCTTGGGCTTCTTGCCCTTGACGGCGGGCAGCTCGGACGCGTCCTGGTAGTCGCCATCGTCCCTGCTCTCCTCCTTCTTGACGCCCCGCGGCATGGGGAAGTACGCGCTCTTGGTGTGCAGCGTCGGACTGCTAGTCGGCGGGCTGTAGGGCAGCGAGTGCGAGATGGAGCCTCTGTAGCGCTGGTGTTGGGGGTGGACGGGCTCTGGAGGGTCGCCGCCCGAGTGGTAGTTTGACAGGTCGGGGGATTGCGGCGCCCAGGTAGTGTCGCCGCCGTCCATTTTGATTGGCTCGCCTGGGCTGCTCTGTGTATTGCGGGGTGGAATGCTGCTCGAGGGAAGCGGGCGGCTGCAATTGGCGGTCTAAGCGACGGAGCGAGGGTGCAGGCAAAAAGGCTTGGAGGGCGCGTTTCGGGACAAGCGTGCAGGTGGGTAGAGCAAAGGCGGTGAGGGGGGGATGCGAGCGCGCGAGTCAAAGGTGGCAGAAAGCGGCCGTGAGTCGGAAAAGTCGCGAATTTATGTATGGCGGGGCGCTGTTGGTTCTTTATGCAGCCCACGGACCGCCGCCCAGCCCGCCCCCCCAGCAGCCGCACCTGCAACGCGAAACGTCCCTCGACACCCCAACATCAACACATTCACGGTCGCCCAGCGCAGTCCCCGCGATTGCGCTGTCGCGACAGAGCGTGCGCGCAGCGTTGGGTGATGATAGAGGAGCGCCAGAGAGTGCGCGCCGTGTAACAGCACCGCGCGCCGCCTGCTCCGGACACTGTGGCCGCTCGCTTTGTTGGAGCCTGCTGCCTTGCAGTCGCGGTTCTTTCAGGGCGACGGCCGCAGCTGAACGGCAGGCAGTCGTTGATGGTTTAAATAACTTGATCTAATCTGACAACACTGCGCGCGCGCTGCTGTGGACGCAGCCTGGTCTTCTACTTGCAAGGGAATCTGGAGGGAAAGTCGTCTTTGGCTCATCATTCCTGCGTCGTCCCGTGCCAAGAGCCGATCGGGGCCATACCTGTACATATCTTACATCATACCCAGTCAGGCCTCTCTGGTGATGCTCCCGTCTGCTTTCCTCCCCTCGCCCTTACCCCCTTCGATCGCATATGTCGCTGCCAGCCCTCCCTTTGGATCCTCGTCGGGGTGGCCACGCGTCCGTCTGACATCCAAAACCGCCGCTCTCACTCGCAGCGTGCACTCTTCCCGTAACCTGACGGCTTCGTCCGAGTACTTGAGCACGTCGTTCAGCACACCAACTTCCATCGGGCCGCTTTTTCCCTCTTCTATCGCGCGCATTTGCTGCCACCGACGCCGCAGGTCCCCAAATGCCTTCTCGCCATCCAACACGTTGCCGAAGGTTATGCTCACATTCTTCCCTGGGCGCGGAAGAAAGCGCGGGAACTCGCGCGTCTCGTGCATGACCTGATCCGGGCCCTCCACCCACACGGGTACGATGTCTGGACATGGCTCGCTCTCCAATATCAGCCGCGACACTCCCCACTTGAAGTAGCGCATCGTCCTGTCTTCTTTCTGGTGTATCATTCCTTCAGGAAATATGTGCACCCAACTATGACGTCGGTTGAGGTAGGCTGACGGCGCGGGGAACGAGTCTGTGCCATTGGTCGAGAATGTGAGATGCCCGTTGGTGAAGGGATCCGCAAGATCGGGGCTCCTCACAGGCAGACGCGGTGGCTGTGGCGCATTGTTTGGCGGGAGAAAGGGCCCGCGCGAGAGGAGGCGGATGGCTTGCGTTATCGTGGGCTGAAACAGGCCGCCGTGCTGCGAGTACGCAGAGCGATGCGTTGGTAAGACCTGTCCAAGTGAGAAGAACATGGACAGCGGCTTGTTCGTGAAGCATAAATCGTAGCTGCCCAGGCCCCAGCGGTGGTTCTCTGGGTTCAGCGCATATCGAAGAGGTAATGCGCCCCATATGAGAGGGTCGTCAAGTCTATAGGCGCAGGCTGATCAGCAATTGTTCGTCGGGGAGAGGGATTGCGGGAGAACAGACGTACACGCAGACGTGGTTAGACACTACCATGTATTAGCTGTGTCCATGGAATACCCACAGAAAACCTCCTCACCTGTCAACAGTCCCCTCTCCCGGGTCGCAGGATCCTCTCTCTTGTCCAACACCTCCAGAAACCCATCCAGCCCAGTGAACTCGGTCGTGCTCAGACCCAGCAGAAAGCCGCGGCACAGCGCAGCAACCGCCGTCATGGTGAATGCCGACCCAGCCCGCCATGGCGCACTCGGAGCGGTCGGCTGCTCGTCTTCGGGCCGCATTGGTGAGGTTCGACGATGCTGGGGCGAGGGGAGAAGGAGGGACGCGAGAGGCAAAGTTTCCAGTGGAGAGAATGACACGCTTGCGCCACGCGCGGAGCTTGAGCCACCGCGTGCGTCTGCGGGCTCTTTTCCGAACCTCCGACGTCGAGGCGGACTTGCTGTCGTGCCCGCGACTCTATCGTTTGACACTCCACTCTTTTCGTTCTTTTGTGCACGTTCTGAATTGTCATCGTTCTCTCATATTCTGGTACCCGTCTCCCAGGCTCCGTCATCTACCCAACCACAATGCCGCCCCCCAAAAACCCAACCTTCACCTCCCACGAACGCGCCGCCCTCAAATCGCGCTGGGGCACCCAAACCTCGCGCCTCACCCGCGACTCCTTCCTCCCCTTCGGCTCCTGCCAGCTCTGTCTCCTGCCCTCTGTCGACCCCGTCAGCTGTCCCTCGGGCGACCTCTTCTGCCGCGAATGCGCCATGACGAACCTGCTCGCTCAACGCAAGGAAATTAAGCGCGTGGAAAAAGAAAACGAGCGCAGGAGAGTCGAGGAAGGGGAAGAGGAGGGCAGGAGAGAAATCGAGGAACGCGTGCGGGCGGTGGAGGATTTTGAGTTGGTGCAGATGGGGCTGAGTGTCAAGCATGCTGGGTCGAAGGTTGTCGGGAGGGAAAATGGGAAGGTGGTGGTGGTGGAGCAGGAGCAGGATACACGTTCGTCTGCGAAAACCGGCGACGCGAGAGGCACCAAGCGCAAGTTTGTGCTGGACGAAGACGAATTGAAGAGGATAGCGAGCGAAGAGCGATCGCGCGCACGCCTCGTCATTGACGAAGAGCGCCGGGCGGCGAAAGGCCAGTTGCCTAGTTTCTGGGTGCCGAGCGAGACGCCCGAAGACCACCATCTGCGGCACGAAGCCGCGAAACTGAGTCCCACATGTCCATGCAGCGATCCGGCACGACCTCACCCCTTTTCCCTCAAGGGTCTCATCAGCGTCCACTTCGAGGAAGAGAAAGACCCCAGCATAAAAGAGATGGTGCGGACGTGTCCCAGCTGTCACAAATCGCTCTCCAATACCACTAAGGCGGTTGTGGCGGTGCCGTGTGGACATGTCCTGTGTAAGCCGTGCGCGGACAAGTTTTTAAAGGCGGAGCAAAGACATCACAGGGATGCGCATGATGTGGCGCCTGTGCCGGATACGATACATTGTTATGTGTGCGATGCGGATGTTACGCCTCGGAAGGAGAAGGAGGACGTGAAAGAGGGGAAGAAGAAGAGTAAGAAGGACAAGGAACGGGGGCCCAGGCCGGGTTTGGTCGAGATTAAGAGTGAGGGGACGGGGTATGCGAGTGCAGGGAAGAGTGAGGTGAAGAAGGCGGGTGTTGCTTTCCAAGTGTGAAGCAGAGCATCATCATCATCATCATCATCATCATAATGACAAGGTTTTTTTGGAGTTGTAGCGGGTTAGGGAAATGCATAAGATACCCAATGAACAAGTTCAACCCAATTTTGCAATGGTAAACGTTTGATACAAGCATAACCTTCAAGACACGTGTGGGACGAGGTGCAGATGCCAATGCTAACATTATCAAGATCGATGGTTGCACTGTGGTACAACGTGCCACCTTTATTAGGTGATTTTACAAGGTAGCTCGTTCTTTCCAAAGTACCTTGCCCTACCTACATCTCCCGAGACTTGTCCGGCGTCACCGTAACCCGTCCGCGGAAAATATTCGACCGTATTCTAGACACAGCTTTATACCGCCACTTGCTGTTTGATTTGATGTCTTTTGAGTAAATGCAACCAGAGAGAAGAAACCCATTGTAACAGACCTGACATACATGCCAATCTTATGGTCAGTGGTTGACTCTAGTAACGAAGCTATTGAGACCACAGAGGCATGCTCACAGAGTGACGCAACATATCTGAGCCTGTTGCTAACTCCAACGAAGGCCAAAAATCGGATTTCATCTTTTACTCTGTTGGGCCCCCACCCATATCTTGCATGCAGCGCCCTCAGATATCGAGATAAAAGAAATAGAGATGAAAGGGAAAAAGAATGTACTCAAGATCCCAGCGGGCTAAGTCAGCCTAACCATGAGTGGGGCACAAAGATAGCACACTTACAGCGTCAAAGGAAACACCATTGCCTTCCGATACTCTTCTAACATACTAAACACTCGATATGGATCGTACGCTGCCTGTATGTCATTTGGAAAAGACTCTATCCCGGATGCACAACTCCACACTTCTGTAAAATTCTGGACACGTATTCCAGAATATCCTAAAGCAACTGCTCGGATATAAACGCTTGTACTACGTCCACTTGTTGGTTCGAGTTGTGACTTGTTAAACGTAACCGTAATCACCGACATGGATCGTAGAATTGGCGTCTTGCTCTTGCACCCAGCAAGCACCAGGGCTATGCGAGTTCAGGTTTAAAAATCAATTCCGCGGTGTACTTGCATTGGCGGATAATCGAACCAAGTAAAATAGCGCTGAAGAGAAACTGGGTAGATGTTTGAGAATGTAAGATTGAATTGATGATGCTTTTGTTTCAAAATCGTAGATAGTAGTAAACTCACCACGGTTGCGAGGGCTTGAATGGCTGGCTCTATTCGGACGACTCATAGTGCGGGAATCAGCTGAATGAGGTGGAGAAGGGATAGGTGAGAGAAATGGAGATTGATCAAAGGAGATGAAGGAATGCTAAGGCAACGGTGGTTCCGCACCGTTGTCAAACACGCTGATCCGTGTAACAAATGGTACCGAGAAGAGATATTAATTGTTGTATTCGTCATACGGTGACAGGGTCCAATATCACACCGTCACTTCATGCTCTGGCCCTCTATATGAACGTGGGTTTTTGAGGGTAACACTATGGACTGCGGGCGAACCAACAGAGTTTGTGCCACGGTAGATCATCGCAAGATGACACTAGGCACAGTTGGCTACCGATATTCTTATACAAGGATGAGAGGCTCTGCATCATTCATATCTTACTCTCACTCCTGGCCTTCCCCCTCCAGCCAGTCAATGTCGCACCGCCATCCACCTCCAACACATTACCCGTCATGTGCCCACTTGCCTTGCTACTCAGGAATAACACAAGCCCTCCGAAATCACTAGGTTCTCCAATCCTTCCAGTTGGCTGTCCGCTAATGAGCGTTTCCATGTACTTATCCAGCCCAAAGCTCGTCATTCGCGAGGGAAAAACACCCGGGCAGATCACATTGACCATGATATTCCTTGGTGCTAACTTGGAAGCCTGCATCTTCGTAAGATGAATACATGCTGCTTTTGAGGGACCATCTTGGGAGAATTACATCAGTCATGACTTCTTTAGTGCGAACAGGAGCATAACATACAGCTGAAGGTTCCCGTCCCTGGTGCGCTTAAACCACCCGCCTCTCCCGTGGTAACATCTTGGGTTTGTACACCCGCCATACTCGCAATATCTGCAAACCCGTTAGCTCCCTTCAATCCCCTCAACTCCCACTTTCTCCGAATAAGCTTACTGATAACGCGTCCTGGATTCTGAGGAGTCGCACCATTGAGAAGCAACGGCTCCAACCCCACCGTCATATAAAAAATACTCTTAACATTCAACGCCATCAACTTGTCCCACCCGCTCTCCGGAAAATCATAATAATCCGCACCCCAAGTCGCCCCCGTATTATTCACCAACACGCTCAACCGATCTGTCCGCTTCTTCATCTCCTCGCACAACTTCTCGCAGCCCGCTTTATCCTTGAGGTCGGCGACAATGTATTCACATGTTCCGGGTCCGAGGTCGTTGAGGCGCTTTGATGTGAGTTTGAGTTCGGATTCTTTGCGCGAGGCGATGAAGACGCGAGAGCCGTTTTGGACAAAGGCTTGCGCGGCCATTTCGCCGAGGCCGGTTGCACCGCCTGATACTAGGACGACGTGGTTTGAGAATGAGAAGAGGGAAGAGACGCGGAGGTCTGCGGTTGATGATTTGTGGGCCATGAGGAGATTGGTGATGAGGTGAGGTTTAGGTGGGAATTCAGACACAATATAGTAGGAGAGAATTATAGCTTTCAGTTGTAGACGGCTGGATTATGAGGTATGTAGGAGAAAGGTGGAATGGAATTTGAGATGGGGATGGATATATGCATGACTCTCAATGGTGCCGTAGCTGGAGCTATGAGGAGCTTCGAGATACCTCGGCAGAATTCTTAGTGATGAACTAAGTGAGGGGTCGGTTCGGATCTGTGTGAAATATGTTTACTATATAGTCAATCATTAAATATTGTGGAACAATACTAGACCACGAAGACTGCTAGCGGAGTATGTGGTATAAAAAGAGTGTCATTAGAGGTGAGCTCGGGCGATTTGACGCTAGCCCTATGGGGAGGGGCTAGCTTCACTGCTTGCAGGTGGGGACTTCTATCCAACCCTCCGAACAAAACAATGTCAAAGCAGCTGAATCGGATCGAACTGATTCCCATCTCTAGAATGTTCAAAAAGACGTTATACTCAGCTCCAAAGGTCTCCTATGACTGTGCCTTGCACCATCCTCACACACAAGAGGACGTCCATATTTATCTGTCCCCGGGGACATATGGGAAATAAAATATTGTGAGCAACAATAAAAAGCTCCGCTGATTTCAACAGATGTGTGATATTTGCCTGAATAGGAAACTTGAATAAAGTTTTCGGAGAGAATGAACGGAGGCCATAGGTGGACGGGTCCTGAGTCGGATCCAAAGGGAACTACTTATCATTCGGCTAGCAATAGTGAATGATAGAGTCATGGAGAACATCCAAGTTACAATACCTAAAGGCGTATTACTAGTCAAGCAACGACAGTTTCACTGTTCTAGCCTCTTTGAAAGGCCTTGTGCAGCTTAAGACACAGCACGGAACTTCAACACCAATTTCTCTCCCACAGGACCAGCAAGAAAGTAGTCCTTCTGCTCCATTCCATCCTCTTCTACCACATCAGTCTCATACTTCGAGTAGATTGCAGCGATAATCAACTTCATCACTGTGCAAACATTCAGTTAGATGTGTTCCCAACCGAGAAATCAAAACAGGGATTCTTACCTATCATAGCATACTCTTTACCAATGCACGTCCGACTACCCTTACTGAACGCCCAAAACCATTTCCGCATTTCATCTAACAACTTTTGATCTTTGGTCAACCATCGTTCTGGGTCCCATACATCTGGATTAGGGAAAATCGCCGAGTTTTCGTGCAAGATGCGGAAACAGGCGCTAATATGGGTACCACCAGGGATAGAGATACCATGGAGTGTCGTTCCTCCTTGAGGCGTGATACGGTATTGCGGGCCAGGCGTCGGAACATACAATCTCAGTGTTTCCATGATGAGAGCCTCCAACAGTGGCAATTCATCCAAAAGCTTCATGTCAGGGACTTCAGACTCCAATAATGAAGTATTGAGAGTCTGGACTTCTGTCCTCAATCGCTTTTGGTATTCTGGATGCTTGGAGAGCTCCCACTCGAGATAGGTGCATGCGACTCTTGGTCCTTCCGAAGCAGCCATGAAATGGTCAAGCATTTCGCTTGCTAGATCGTCCCCGCGAAGACCTCGGGAGCATAGTTGCTTATGAAGGATCCCATCAGTTGAGCCTTTGCCTTCTTCCAATATACGGTCGGAGGTCTTGCACCGCTGAGTGCTGTAGTCTTCCAGCCACTTCTTTGCCTTGACCGCATTCTGTGAACCTTTGAGGAAGTCCATGTGACTTTGGTAGTAAGCGTTGAAGAGGTTTGCGTCGGCCATAAACTCCGCCTTATTCGTTGTCCCGTGCATGTACGAAGATGCAAAGTCTGCATTTGCGGCCATGTTGAAGACATACACATCAATCACGCCACCCTTGTTTTTGCTTGCGTCCTCTAGGTACTTCCCCAAAAGGCCCAACGCGGACTTGGAAGCCACTATGATATCCTCATTCTTCATTAAGAAGGACTTGGAATACACATTCCCCATTGCTCTTTTCCGATCAGCGTGATCTTTGTTCCCAATTCCACCTTGCATACTGACCATGTTGTGCACACCAAATGTCATGAATGCTTCAGCCCACCACTTGGGCTTTGCAAAGCCTCCTCTCTCAATATAGACTTTTTGAACGGCTTCAAGGGACGATACACTGAGTTCTTTGGGACTGAGGCGGATAATCGGACCATGTCGAGTGTGGGCTTTGCATATCGCTTCGATGCCCTCTACACCACCCAATCGATGGTACTGAATCCAGAATGGAGTGAAAGCAGCTAGAGGATGTGCTGCTGGAACTTTACTAAGAGGAGATATGAACAATGGGTAGATGATGTAGATGTAGACAAGGTAAACAGCAAAGGACGCTAGAACAAAGAGCGGAAGTGTAGAAGTCATGATGATGATAAGTTGGGATTCCACCTCGAGTCTTGACAGCGATGAAGGTCATGTAGTGGGGTAGGATAAATAACGGGAGTGACGCGAGAAGAGGGAGGAAAGAACCTGGGGTTGTTCGGCCCCCGCAGGAGTCGAGGTGGTCGATTGGCTGTTTGGGATGCATATGCGAGGACATTCAGTTCGGTTAGCAAGGCCTGGTCAGCATGTCCCGCACCCGCCTGATAGGATCACTGTTTCGATATGTGCATATCAAAAGAAAACATACAATATACATATCGCATGATGCAGTATTTGGCTCAAGTGTCACGCACAACGAAGGCAGTGGTGCTGGAACTGTGAGGCTGCGACGGTCTTAACGCAGTTTGTACCAGGGAATCATGGAGACAAACAAGCAAGCTAATTGGCGATGTTGAACGAGGACGAGAAAAATATGTTAGATGCATGCCTGGACGGATTGAGGAAGCCCTGGAGTAGGAGAGTGGACGCGGAGCGGTAGCGGGGAAGGCGGATCGTTGGTAGGCTAGTCTAAGCCCAGTTAGATCAATTTGGAGGTCAACTTCAACCCATGCCCACACAAACAATACAGTGTATAGACAAAATAGCAACCAGCGTCAGTGTCATCATCTTATATATGCCGGAGGCCAGCGGTTCGACATGTTCCATTAAGACAGCAGGTTATACGAATCTACCCCCTGAACAACTCCCCTAGCGTCAAACTTGGCTCAATTCCCTTGGGGTCCTCACACTTGGTGCCACATATGAAAGTCGATGTACATGAGCTTAGTAAACCGATTTCAAGTGTTCGTTCTCGGGATTGGGAATGCAGGAAAACAAATTTTCCAATCCGTCAGTTCATGAAAGTCTACGAGTCCAAGTAGTCGTTTTCGAACTCACAATCACGGGCAAGGACTCATTCACGATGCGGAAGAGTTTCTCTCCAACTGCACCTTAGCCCCAATCGTATATAAAGATTATCTCACAAACTTCTCTTCCTTAATCTGAATGCCAACCAACCTACAAGTCAACCACTTACTACATCCAACATATCTAGAGACAATATGGACGTTTCCCTAGACCATGGCGCGACACCACCCACTGAAGCTGGCCCACCCTCCGCTGTGGCAGCATCTACAAATCCCGCTTCGAGCTCGAACATCTCCCTGTGGATCCTGCCATCAGACTTTGTCGATCCCCATCGCATCGCCATCAAGAGAACTCAGAAGCTCTGGCCTGAGCTCGTAGTGTATTGCGAAATTCGTGGTGTCCGATGGCGCGATGACTGGGAGTTTATCTTCTGGTTCCCAGATCCCACAGATCTTAATCCCAAAGGCCTGCGTGGCATCAAAATCGGCTCTGAACACACCCCAGACAATATAGGTAGAGCCATCACCACCACTGGCTCGCTTCTACAGGCCCAGATGGAAGACGACCATGTACTTGAAGTCTGGAACCGAGGAGACTGGAATGCCCTTGTTGCTTCGAGTGCAAGCCAGAACCCGATGCGTCCTACCGTCGGTATAAAGCCAATTCCAGGTATCCTGGCCCAAGATTGCAGAAAACTTCAAGAGGAGATTGGGGCACTTCGCAAAACTAATGAGGTGCTGAGACAAAGGCTGCTCGCAACACCTGTTGATGGCCAGGGTATAATTGAGAGACAAATGACGTATGAAGAGATGGGGTCAAATGCCTTGAATGGGGGCTTTGATAATGGTGGTATGGGCAAGGAAGAGCTGAAAATCCAGCACGAGTTCAAAGAAGAGTTTGAGACTGACAAGAAGGGCACGGAGCCCAGGGTTCTGGACTCAGATCTAGGCTCTGTGTTTAAGGGTCCTTCCGTTGCTACAGAAAAGGATGCGGCTAGTAGCGATAGGAAGGTTGCGGGGAATATACAGGCGGAGGACACTCCGGCTCGTGAGGCTGAGAAGAATCGCGGAGAGTCTGAAGGTTCGGTCTCGGATCTAGACTCTTTGTTCGACGGATCCACTCTCGATGCAGAAGTCGATGCGACCAATACCGATAGGAAGGTTGCTGGCAGTCCACAGATGCAGGGGACGACGAATCATGAAGCTGCAATAGCCGAGGGGTTGGGGACGAAGGGCCTTGTGGCCTATTCTGACTCGGAGTAAATCGTACTCCTCAAAGTAAAGGGATTTTCCCGTGGACAAGCTTTTGCCACATCAAGTCGACGGGCACATGTAGGATGGAGATCGGCAATCCCTCTAAATCTTCATGTCTTCATGTATGCTTGAGATTGGACTGCGCACCTAGAGTCACCCAACTATAAAAGCCTGTGGGCCATGAAATGATGTCCTAAAGGGGTCTGCGTAGCAAGTCAAATCAAAACTATCTTTGGCACCTTTGTAGGAGGTTGTTGTTAATCTCTTCTTAATTCATGATAAGATTCGTGATAAGATTTCCAAGATTGTGATAAGATTTTCAAGATTGTGACAAGATTGGTGATGAGACTGGTGAATACTGAGACGGATCAAGATGAATATTAATCACAATAGAGACTGATCGATCACGATGGAGATAGATCAAGGTGGAGATTGATGGAGAGGGGTTGTCACGTGATATTGATGCATTAGCATGGTCAGTGTTTCTTGACTCTACGCCTTACTCCTTGGCGCTGGCAGCAACTCATACGAGATTTTAAGACACCAAGCCCTGTTCAGAGAACATACACGAAGTTCTGCTCTTAATTTGCTTGCTACGCAAGAAATAAAACTGGGCAGTTAAAACATGAAGGAAGTAACAGATATTCAATATATCTTGCTGGGTAGATGTGCTTTCTTGGAATGATGTTCGTTCTGTGTACGGTGTCGTAAATTTACAATTATTATCGCGCCTCTTCCTATTAGATATAGTGAAAGGGGGACATGTACTTAATTCTGAAGTGGGTACGTTCAATAATAAAATTGGAGTTGAGTATGAGGTGTCTAGAGTGACCATCATCAAACTCATATCCTCTTCCATTCCTAGCATCCACGTGAAATCTAGTGATTTTTTGCAAAGTTCTCGACACCCCTATGCCAGTCTGAACCTTTTCGCCAACTCAACCCCTTCGGCCAATGTACCGACTCTCGCATCAATGGCATACCCCTCCGCCTCAAACTTGCTACACTCGTCCCAGAGATCCTTGAGTGGGACCGTGAAGGTCTCGATGAACTCATTATTTTCTAGTTCGGGTTGGGGATTCTGATTGGCTGGGTCCGCCATGTCGATTGCAAGGTGAATCATGCGGAGATTTGTGTTGCAGAAGCCCGGATCTGTGGGTTATTCGCAGTCAGCACGGTGATTGTTCAACACGAGTAACAGCGCACAAGCAGTAAGACAACCTAGGAACAGATGTACGCCTCTTTGGTTTTTCAAGTATTTTTGAGCGCCCATCGTACGCTAACCAAATTCAGGTGGGCATTTTCTGGCTGATGGCAAATGACCTGCGTGCTAAATGCAGAATTGGACTTCATCACACCGAGAGAGAGCTGGCTCCACAGAGGGTCCACTAGAACATGTAACTTACCATTAAACATAATGGGACTGACGAAGGAGCCGCCCTTCATCGGCTTTCCTACATAGCCCGTCTCTTCCTTCAGCTCGCGAATGGCGCACTGCTCAGCCGTCTCCTTTGGATCGATGAGGCCGGCAGGAACCTCTATAACAGTTGCATTCACAGGAGGGCGCCATTGCTTCTGGAGAACAATTTGAGGGGTGTCATCAGGTTTAGAGGGGTCTTCGAGAATCGCTACTATGCCGACACCATCGATATCGGAACCGGAAGGGCGTGTGAGACGCTCTCCCGACTCCCAAGTCCGCTCAACGCCCTCAGGATCAGTGTAGGTCGTCCTGAAGTGTGTCAAATCAAGCATGTAAATACTAAAGTTATTTCGTACTTCACCAACGTCGCCCATTTGGCATCCTTCTGGTCCTGAAAAGCATCAGGACTGTTATTTGCTCAACTTAGGACGCGACACTAACCAGTGGCTCAGTTTTGAGGACTTTCGACTGGCCGAATGAAGGTGCCATCTCCAATATGTAGTACCTACCCAGACGTTGAAAGAGAGTTGCGAGGACCAATCTTGGGGGTGTTTGGAAATTGGGCAGGTGGAAAGTGGAGCGCTCCGAGAACGCCGATCATTGTGAAGAGGCGCAACCAATGGCCCAAGAGCGTCGTATGCACCTTCCTCGTTCACCGATAGCCTCAACTCAAATTCGACGTCATCCTCCCCTCTCCTTACCATATACACTGTCATGGTACATGCGTTTTTGATGTACAACCCTATTTGCGCCACACAATCCCTCCATCGGGTTGCCTGGCCTGGGGGCGAGCCAAGCTTTCCTTTGAGAAGACTCCTGCCAAGCGGCACCGCTCCAACACACAACTATGCCAAACACCATCGTGATCACCTAAGCAACGAACCTTACAGGATGCCAAAAGTGCTTCATCATTTTTCATGCGGTACCTAAACCAGCCTCAAGTGAATCGTAATACTCGCACCATTATTTGCACCTCCACCGATCCTATTTCTCGGATTCTCGGTAACCCGGAAGCCTACACTTTGAGTTTCGATCTATCAAACTTTGAATGGGAGCTACGCTTGCAAACCCAAAAGAGGACCCCGATCCTTCGCATCATAGCACCACGGCTACAGCAGTCAGATGTGTCACAAGGCCAGTGAACAGGTCAAGAGGCAATTGTTCCTGCAGGAGAGCAGGCCAATCTCACTTGCCAACCTTCTAGAATTTCGGGGACAACCTTGGGTAGATGGCGATGTATGATGGTCGGTGAACTCCATCAGCGCTTGCGTTCTTTGGGCATAGGGCCGCGTCCTCGAAGACGACGAGGCGCTTATCACGTTTCAGAGCATTTGACATCCTTTATACTTTTCTGCGAACGGTATACAGGGCAGAATGCTGCTTCTTCGCTTCCCCAATGGTGGCTTTTACCCAGAAAGCCATCAAGCTCAGGTCCTTGATGCAACAATTTTGTTCGTCCAAAACTGATGTCTTTATGATAACGGGGAGCCTTGTTTCTTATGTTTCATGCGTAGGCCGCGGCTAATCCGAAACAAAAACGGGAACTTGCTCGCACAGCCTCGCTGCAGTACGATGTTCAAAGAGCCCATGCAGGGTGCAAAGAAGCAGTCGTTTCGTGTGGCGACCAACTGGCATTCTTTGGTAAGACCGCGCAGCAGCTAAGACCGGCAGTCATGTTGTTCACTGTGTGGAACAGGAGAACGACTGAGCTACTCCTACTAACCTTCGCGTAATAGGGGCCACGAGTAGTGGGAGAGTATGAAAAGTCAGTCGAACATGTCGCAACTTTGTGAGGCCGTGCATGTGGAGACAAGCGCCACCACGAAAAGCGCCCGATTCCACTGCTCTCCTCGGGAGTCCACCTTCTAGCAGGGCCAGTGTGCTGAATTACATGTTTTGTGGATCACGCGCCGGCGGAAGCTTGTCAATATCCCTGCCAAGAGTCCGGCCAAAAGCGGACAGCCTCGTGTGTTCCTGCGTCTGTCCCCGCATGACTCCTGGCTGCAAACCAAATCACATCAAACCATCCTTTTGCTGCAACGTTTCTTGGCATTGGCGCAATGGTTGTCGAGCTCAGTCTCACACATTCGAAGTCATGGATTAGAATGACAGCAGAGAGAATCAGAGCTGCAACTGTCTGTGACGTGGAGACAGACAGGGCAGCTCTTTGAACAGCCAAAATTGTTTCATGGAAAGATCCTGACACTATCCGACACTTGATGGGACCGGCTGGCCAGGGCATGTCACATTGCTAGAGTCAGACCATCAAAAACAGCACTGTGCGGAGCCAGAAGGGGCGCAGGCGTTAATCCTAGTCCTCCCTTTTGGGGCGTTCCCACTATACTTTCTGCCTTAGGATTGGCTCTCGGCTTTCGCTTCGGAGGAGCATTCGATCCGGTCTGTCGTTCCGCTTTTAGATCGTGAGTTCCATGTTGCCCAAAAACGTGCCGACATCGATGCTCTGCATGGCGCCGAATGTAGGGCCCGTGGTGAACGTGCCTCTTTATCTGGCGGTCCCCTCCTCGATCTGATCATATACATCCCACTTCTGTCCTGCTAGAGCAACCGGGCCATCTCTTCTATTGTGTGGATTGTCCTGTACCCATCCGTCCTTTCATTTTCACGTCACTCCCTTCCGGTCGTATCTGCAGCATCGTACATCTATCTATAGTGGAGTTGTACCACTCATCTGGGATTTCTTCTGCCTGAATCCGAGACGTTCATTACTGGGGTTACACAACCTCCTCGACCGATTGAGCACACTGGAACATCTTGTCCGTCGTCATTACCGCTTTGGTACCACTCGCCACACCTTAGGAGTCAACCCTGTTTGACCACCGTTTTTTGAGCTTCGTTTCTTCTAACCCATATCGTTCTTTCCTGCCGCCATCTGGTTGGGGCAAGGTGCTTCTGTCTATCACTGGTCTTTGACAACCTCACAACAGTGACAAGCCATTGAGATGGGGAACTGGTTTGGTAACCTAAGCATTGCCTACAAGTATACGTACGTCGGAAGAAGACAGGCATGCATCTTATTGGAAACTGACCTTGGCAGTGTTGTCTTCATGTCCTTGCTTGGCTTGACCATCATCGCGGGTGGTTTCAAGGTACTATACAATCGTCACATGTAAGCTTGAGCAACTTCGGTATATTGACTGCGCTGACCCTTTGGCAGGTTAAGAAAGTATGCAAAAGCACAGAAGGACGTCGAGACTGGGAGGGAAGAGGTAGTAGAGTTGAACGCACGCGAGAAAGATGAAGGCGACCTATTTGGTGTCAGGGCCATCGAAGCAGGCTTTACGGCTGGTATCGCACAATCGCGTCCCACGTCACGCGCGAGTTCTTTCGTCGGAACTTCTTCCACCAGCACAAACACTCTTGTTGGCGGCTTCTACTCGCCAAAGATCTTGACCCATTCACCAGCCACCAGTATAAACAGCATAGGTCTGAGTCTAGGACATGACGGCAACAACTCCGAGGGTTTCGGGGCAAAGAGGGCATCGCCACCGGTCAGCAAACTACTACCATCCGACGCTGAGTTGAACGGACGCATCAACCACAATGCTGCTGTGAACATGAGCCTCACAATTCCTCCCTCTCCAGTACACTCCCGCGATCCTTCATCGCCCGCATTGCCGGGTGAGGGAGATAACGACGGCAATGTCTCTCCTCGCTCGCTACCAAGAGCCCCGCGTTTCAATCACTACACTCCAGCGCGGTCAAAGGTCCCAATGCAGGAAGCTCCTCAAGTCTCGGTGCATGCGCCCGAAGACATGTCCAGGTCACCGTCTCCCCCACATGCTCCCGAAGCAAATATGCCCAGGATGCCAGCTAAGGCTCTCGGAGACGGACACCGTTTGGCCTTTCCCGCTAACTCCTCGTTACGTAGGTAGTGTTCTTTTGGTGTGCCTTCCCGTAGTTGAAAAACATCATGAGCAAGCAATACTAACCGCTTCAAGGCACTCAACCTGAATCAACGCCACCTCCTGTCCGCCTTCTTGCCCTCACATACCAACCAACACATAAAAAAACTTTCAGCAACGCAAGCAGCGTATACAGCGACAAGAGACGAAGTTCGAATCCAATGGAAGGGTCAAAACAACAGCAGCATGGGCGTAGCCGATCAAACTCGTCCGGTTCCTCCGCGTACAATTTCTCGTTACCCGACTACTCGCGTCACAACTCTACAGCCTCTGCGAACCTTACAAACCCCAAGGAGCAAGATCTCCAACCACCTCCTAAACCTAATACATTACTTGCACCAAGGTCCGCTGCAGGTGACCTCCCGCAAAGTGGTGACCCCCGACTCAGCGAATTCTACGATGCCTACTACCGATACTCGCAACTCCCCGCTGCGAAAAAGACTGAGCAAAAAGACGCAACGGAGGTTGTTCCAGCGCACGAAACAATCCAAGAAGTCCCCTCGCCGTCACCATCGCCAAAGCCGCACTCGAACTACGGTATGGCGATATGAGCGAGGTCGGATTTGACTTTCCACAAGCCTTGCTGACTGATGGCACGCTTGGATGACAACAGTTATGGAGTTGAGCATAAGCAAAACTGCATGCATCCATGTGGGGCGGTGCACGGAGCAATGGTTCTGAGCGAATGGCGTTTTGTTTCAATGTTTCACGGTTTCACGGTTTGGCGGTATCCCATCACGTTTTACGGATTTTCCTATGTTATTATTGAAGAGGGGTCGCAACGATGGTGAGGGGGTTGACGTTCGACGAGAGAGCACTGGCCACGATCAGAATGGTTTGGCGTGGCTTGGAAGCCTGACCGCATAATGTGTAAAGGGATGGCAGTGGAAACAGATGGGGCGAATTGGAGCTGGAGGACCTACTAACTACTTACTCTCACTTACACACGCATGTCTAGATACACTGCACGTATTTCTTAATTTCTAGTTTCTAGTTTCTGGTAACACCTCGCACACAGACACCAACTTGTCCATATGAGCATAGCATAGCATAGCATAGCACAATTCACCTTTTCTTCGTTGACTATCCAATAGGTGTGTACATACATACATACATACATACATACATGCACAGTCCCACACACGCACGTGACTATCGCCTCGCCAGTGAATGTCAACCTGCCCAAGAAGTCTAGGGAAATGAACGCGAGGCATGGTTCGATGGTAAGGAGTTCATAGGCTGATGCCGCCTTCACGTGTTGATGGCACGATCTGCACCGCGAATCGGCGGTCAATGCCCCTGGCGGTTCTGCCGCTCACCGCCTGCCTAACGCCGGATCCCAGCGACCTTTCTTTAAGACGAGCCCTTTGCCACTTTTCTCCATTCACGTCGTGCGGCCCGTCTTAAAATTGTAATTCGCGAGCGTATACTGTCGCTTCTGTGCGTCTGCATTGGGTGTTCGATTTGCGGAAGATTTGGAAGGCGTCAACGACCCCCTTTTTTGGCAGACGAGAGAGACCTCTGGGGAAATTGCTAAAAGAGTCTCGATTCAAACACGAAGAACAGCCGGCATGTCGTCCACAACCACCACGACCACGACCCTTTCGCCGGCGACCCCGGTCTCCTCCTCACTCCATACCGCACCCACGTCCTCGTCCTCCATGGCCCATTCCGGCGCACAATCGCGCTCCAAGACGCAGACACAATCACACCACAACCCCACGCCCGCGGCAGACGACTTGGAGATTCGACGACGCGTGCACCATGAAGCGGATATCGTGATTGTGGGCGGAGGGGTGGTGGGCTGTGCGGCGGCAGTTGCGTTTGGAAAGCAGGGCCGCAGTGTTATCCTGCTGGAGAAGAGTCTCAAGGAGCCGGATCGCATTGTTGGGGAGTTGTTGCAGCCCGGGGGTGTGGCGGCGTTGGAGGGCTTAGGACTCGGAGGTATGCATTCCAATTTTTTATCACGCCTCATAGAGGGGCTGTCAAGCGTAGAAGATGATCATCTGCTAATTTGGACTTCAGACTGTCTCGAAGACATCGACGCAATCCCCTGCTATGGCTACCAGGTCTCCTACCACAACACGCCCGTCGCAATCCCCTACCCCGCAAATCTCACACCGACGTCCTCGCCCTCGAATCTGCCCGAGGGTCGCTCATTCCACCACGGCCGCTTCATCTCCAAGCTCCGCGAAGCCGCCAAGAATACTCCCAATGTCACCGTCATTGAATCGACGGTAACATCGGTAGTCAAGAACTCGTACACGGGCCAAATCCTCGGCGTCGAAGCGCTGACGGGCTCGAACAAGGACTTTTTCTTCGGCAGCCTGACCCTCATCTCAGACGGCTACTCGTCCAAGTTCCGCAAGGGCTATCTCCCCAACCAGCCCGTAGTCAAGAGCAAATTCTGGGCCCTGGAACTCATAGACGCCGACCTCCCCTCGCCCAACCACGGCCACGTAATCCTCAGCGACGCACCCCCCATCCTCATCTACCAAATCGGCACGCACGAAACCCGCATCCTAATCGACATCCCCGAAGGCTGCCCCACAGCCTTGCCCAAAGCCGGCGGCGTAAAAAACCACATGACTGCCGCCGTGCTGCCCAACCTGCCCCCCTCCGTCCGCCCATCCTTCCAAAAAGCCCTCGAAGGCGGGAAATTCAGAAGCATGCCCAACTCGTTCCTCCCACCCTCGACCCAAAAAACCCCCGGTCTGATCATCCTCGGCGACGCAATGAACATGCGACACCCGCTCACCGGCGGCGGCATGACCGTCGCTTTCAACGACGTGCTCCTCCTCTCGCAACTCCTGGCCCCCGAACTCGTGCCCAGCTTCGAAGCCACGAGTGACGTTGTCCGACAAATGGGTCTTTTCCACTGGCGTCGCAAGGCCTCGTCCTCGGTTATAAATATCCTCGCCATGGCCTTGTACTCGCTATTCGCGGCCGACGACTCGCTGCTCATGACGCTGCAGATGGGGTGTTTTCGGTACTTTCAGCGCGGGGGCAAGAGTGTGAGTGAGCCGTGTGGATTGCTGGCGGGGCTGATTAAGAATCCGTGGGTGTTGGTGTATCATTTTTTTGCGGTCGCGTTTTATGCCATTTGGAGACGCATGGTTGAGGGTCCGGTTTGGAGGGTGCCGTATGTGATTGTGGTGGAGAGTGTGTTGGTGTTGTGGAAGGCGTGTGTGGTTATTGGGCCGTATCTTTTGTGGGAGGTTAAAAAATAGAGGGGTAGAGAAGGGGGAGTTGGGGCACAGGGGAAAGGAGGTGGGGTGGGGTGGTATGACTGTGGGCGGATAGGTAATGTTTGTGAACGTAAACTACGATTTGAGACCTGTATATATATAGCATAGACCAATACCTAAGAGGGGAGGAGAGGAGAGGAAAATAGTATAGTAATAGTAATAATACAAACTCCCATCAGCCCCTTTCTATCAACCAACTCTCAGCACCAAAGTTGGGTAGGACACTGCGGATATTCATAGCTCCTGGGCCTGCCTGTTGTAAAAACACGCACTGTGAAGACGGAGAGAGAGGGCTAGTTGAAAAACACTATCGAGCAGGACGAGTAGACTTTCCCTACCATTCCCAACTCCCTCTCGCCAACCTCCCTTCCAAGCAAGCAAGCCACAAGCAATGCAAGAACAAGAAGTTTACAGACGGATATACATCTCGTCATCAATCCATGATACTAGGAATATGTCTATGAATAAAAAGGCACAGCCTTGTTACCCAAGTCTATTTCACAAGCTCAAGGTCGTCTTATTCAATAATATCGTTTTCCAAAGGCCCAAACTGCCCATTTCCAAACTCCCAAACCATGCCGTACTCATCTAAAAATACTCTCTTTTTCTTAGGGCAAGAGCCCTTTTCCTTTCCTTTACACCCTCATCGTCCGCTGATGTTTTAAAATAGGCCCGTCTCCCCATTGACCGTCAACCCGCCAACCCCATTCGTCACGCCCTCGACACTCCTAGATCCATTCTGAGCGCCGTTCGTGATGCTCTCTAATAGACCCGCACTCGCAGCGACGAAGCCCAGATACGGTTTGCTAGGCTCGAGAACGCGGGAGAGATACTCGGGGTGGAATTGGACACCCACAAAGTATGGGTGGTCCTTGATTTCAATAATCTCCATACGCTCGCCCTTGTCGTCTTTGCCTACGAAGGAGAAGCCGCCCTTTTCAAGACGCTCAATGTACGCGGGGTTGACTTCGTAACGGTGGCGGTGACGTTCCAGAATCTCCTCATCCTGGTGATACAAGGCGCGAAGACGCGACCACTCGCTTCCAGGTTGAAAATGTGTAGGTCGGAGGCCGAGACGCATTGTAGCGCCCATGGTTCGCTTGTCCACCTCGGGCATAAACATAATGACCTTGTCTGCGGCATCGGCGTTGAATTCTTCGCTCGTTGCGCCCTCAATACCACATACATGACGAGCGTACTCGATGACGGCGATTTGCATGCCTAGACAGATACCTAGGTAAGGTGTGCCGTGTTCACGGGCCCATTTTGCGGCTGCGATCATGCCCTCTGTGCCGCGGTGGCCGAAACCGCCGGGGACAAGGATACCGTCTGCCAGGCAGACATTGGACCAGGCTTGATGCCATCTCGCGGCGTCCGACGACTGGAATTTGGCCTCGAGATGTTCGGCGTCAACCCAGACGATCTTGAGCTGCCTGTCGCACCGCATGGCTGAGTGCTCTAGTGACTTTGTGACGGAGGCGTATGCGTCATGCAGCTCAATGTACTTGCCAACCAGTGCGATTGTTACAATCTTGGAAGACTTGCCTTCGGTTGATGTCACTGATTTCCAGTGTGCCCATGTCTGACGGCCTTTCTGAACCAGAGCCGGGGAGATGGTCAGGTCTTGTAGAGCGAGACCGCTGCGAAGAAGGGGGATGAGACCCTGTTGCTCGAGGAGGAGAGGCACATGGTACACAGAGCCTACGTCTTTGACTACCACGACTTGCTCAAGTTCAACCTGGCAGAAGCGGGCGATCTTGTCGACGGAAGCCGGCTCAAGAGACACCTGGCAGCGGCAGGCGATCTATGCAACTATTAGTTTGGCCGGCGGCTTGGATCGGTTGCAGCTTGGAAAGGAAGAGCATACCAAGTCTGGAATCAAACCAGCACTTCGCACCGCCTTGATGGCCTGCTGTGTAGGCTTGGTCTTCTGCTCGCCATGAATCATGGGCACATACGACACGTGGATCTGGAGGAAGTTGTCCCGACCAGCCCTCCGCCTCAGCTGCGTCATGGCCTCTACGAACGGCATGCTCTCGATGTCGCCGACTGTTCCTCCCAGCTCGATTATGCACACGTCGGCCTCCTCTCCTGTATCATCCACGGGGATGCGGGCAACCCTCTCCGTCCAGTCCTGGATTGCGTCTGTGATGTGGGGGACTACTTGGACCGTCTTGCCAAGGTAGTCGCCCTTACGCTCGCGGTCGATAACATGCTGGTATATCTTGCCAGTAGTAATGTTGTTCTCGCGGGTCAGCGTGATGTTCAGGTAGCGCTCGTAGTTGCCGAGATCGAGGTCAACCTCGCCGCCGTCAGAGAGAACAAAGACTTCACCATGTCTGCGTGTGCCCTGTCAGTGACTCGCCCTCCAGGCCCTACCCATGAAGCGCAGGGAACGTACTCCTTCGGGTTCATGGTCCCCGCATCAACATTTAGGTACGGGTCGATCTTAATCGACGAGACGTGCTGCGGGGTTAGCTGCGGGCAGACACGCGTCAAAGCGGCTGACTTATCTTGAGGCCAATCGTCTTGAGGAGGAGGCCTGTGGAGGAGGCTGCAACGCGTCAAGTTAGTTGCATGTTTGTGCATTGATGTGGGGGGTGCTGTGCATTGATACATAGAGCCGCCTTCGAGTTGTACGGTAGGAAGACGAGGGCGGGGCGGTGGATGTTTCGTCCTAAGCCTGACCCCGCTCCTCTGTGTGCACCCGAAGGCGGCCTGCTGCAGGACTCGAGGGATCGAGGCTCACGTACCTATGATGCCCTGCGCGTCCTAGATCAGCATCAAGTCGTCACCCAAGATCAAAATACCACTCACCTTCCCCACGCCGCTAATGACACCACCGGATACAAGCACGTACTTCATGGCTGTAATTTGGTGTCGGTGAACTGGACGTGGGGAGGGGGAGGGAAGGAGGGAAGAGCTTTTGGGCCCGCGCTCTTGAGAAAATGTAGCGCTTAGCGCAAATCTGAGGTTCGGTTCTGGGGTTGGGGTCTTGGCGCACGTGACGCGCTTTCACGGCTGTCGTCCGACCCTGGACAGAACATCGGACACCACAATAGATGAGAAGGTGCGATTTGCATGTCTTCTTGGCCGAATCTGTGGGATTTATGGATGGCCTATCGGAAATAGAAAGACTATGTCCAACACCATCTATTCGCACAGAAGATTCTTGACTTGCATGTAAAAAAAATCAAAATTCTGCGTATCCTTTCACATTGGCTGAAAAGGTTCCCGTTCTAGAACTCACCGTTGTCCGAGGAATCGACGTAGATGCCTTTGAGAGATGGCACGCTCCTGCATTACCGTTTAGTTGCCACACCAGCTTTTCTCAAGGCCTCCCGCCTTGTAATCGTCCGAGCGAGCCAACACTTTTTAGGACTTTGCTGTCAATGTCCATATGTAATACTATCTGCATCTTGTAAGAGATTAGGGCAGCCATTTCTCAAAGGTCTCAGTGTCAAAATGTCGAACTCACCACACACCATTCAAGAAAGCTCTCCCAGTAAGCACACGCGAGCAGCACGTGACAGCATCAAGCTCCCCCTTGGCATGCGACGACAAGCCCGCTTGGCGACCGTGCTCTACTCCACCGAAACCAGCAGTCTTGCCGAAAACCGAAAAAGCCAGGGGCAAGTGGCAAGTGCCACTAACAATACGAGGGGGGCTTGCCGCGATAATCCTGCGCCGGCAAGCCCAAAATCAACCTCACTCCATCAATATCACCGTCTGCTATACCCCCCAGTGCCCCGCCCTCGACTCCACAAAACACCACACACACACAATTCAGGTTAATGTGTAGATTGGTATCGCGCAGCCCATGGCTCTGCTACTATCGACTTCATCTCTTTCCAAAAGGATCGTCTTCTTTCCTAAAAATGCAGTGCAATTACACCGTTGGGCCCACGTGCGCTGCTTCCCGTCGACAGGAAAACATGTGTGACTGAGCAGAGCTAAGGACGCGCACGCAAGCCAGAAACGCTCAGCAAGGACGCCTCCGCTCCCCGCTAGCCAGCCCTCCATCCCATCCCATCCCATCCCATCCATCGGTCCATCCATCCATGAAGAATGAAAACAAAAAAGAAGTCGTTAAACAGTTGGGGTCGTGAGAATATAGCTATGCCAAAAAGACGACATCTGAGAGAAACAATGGTTCAGATATCCCCGGAAAATATCAAAACGTGCCGCCCGTTGCTGTGTCTAAATCAATTACATGTCCTGGTAGCACCGTGCTGCATGATTAAATCCCTTGCGGAAGGTGTTTTTGTGCGTGGAAAATCGATTTACTCCTTGCGCCGTCGCTTGCCCAGTTCGTCATCGTCGCCGTCGTCGTGCTCTACGCTGGCAGTAAGTCGTTTGCGCGCCAGAGCCTTTTCGTTGCCCTTCTTTACTTGAATATTACATCCTTGCAGCTTCAGCGCCCGCGTGAGGGCACTGCTAGGCCGCATACCAGGGAAGTCCTTGGCCGTGTACACCGTGAACACGTCACTCAGCACCTCGGTCAGGATTGGGGAGAATCCGCCCACATGTAAGTTCATGGGATCGATGCGCATGAGGACGAATCGGAGGCGGTATTTGCCGTGCGTACGACAAGAGAGATCCGGAAAACAGAAGAAGCACCCTTCGACATCGTGTTCGTCCTTTGCAACGGATGGCGATGCGACTAGCTGGCCCATTAAACGTCGTGTCGTTCGCCGGTCTGGCTGAATCAGAGCCGTCTCTTCGTTCGTTCCGTCCGCATTCCAGAGGGTACAATGTACAACATTCAACGAATAGCGCAGCTCTTCCTGCTCTGCAATGCCCGTCTTGGGGTCTGTGACAAGAAGCTGGATGATGGGCGGAGGGTCAATCACTCGCCGATCTCGCTCGCCAAATCCACATGCTCGTGCTGCGATGGGTTGTTGTCGAACCCGCAATTCGTAGTTTAGATTCCTGTTATCTATCAGCATAGGACTTTTTTGCCTGATCGAGTTCAATGGTATGCTTACAGCTTCTCGTTCAATACGGGCTGTGGAACGGATCCAGGTAACGGGATTGCCCGCGTTTCTTGCCGGGGAGGAGGGCCAGTCGTCGGGGGCTCAGGATACGCTAGCGGACCCAGGGACGCAGTCACAGAACCCCGGTGCGAATGTGAATGCGAGTGCGAGCCCACGGATCCCCGGAATGGAGTGCTGCTGGACGCATAACTCGGCGTGTAACTAGGAGACGGCAGTGGGGCATATGCTTTTTGCTGCTGCGACGGTTCCACTGGCGATGCAAGGGATCCGTATGGCATGTCATGATGGTGCGGGTGGTGGAGAGGTCGAGATTCTTCATATGAGTAGCGTTGTTCGGTCAGCCTCCGTGGTCCTCTGCTGTCGAACTCGGAGCGCGGTGATATCGGCGGGCCATAGTTCTGAGGTGAGTAAGGCGGATCCGATCGCGGCGGGGTGTACGGATTTGAATGCAGCAGCTTGTCGACGGGTGCGGCTGGCCTGGGCAAAGATGATGCTGGGTGTTGCTGGTGTCGCAGTGGAGGACCCGGGTGGATTGAGGGCAGCTGGTTTATGGGCGAGCGGAAAGGGTAGTCCGCCCGTGATGGTACGACGTCTGGCGGGATCTCCAGAGGCTGCAGCTGGACGGGCTGGGGTAACCGGCGATGGGGGTAGTGAAGAAAGCTGGGGGGAGAGAAGACGGGAGGCTTCTGGGTTTCCGTCATGTCTGCAGCAGAGCGAGATGTACTTGGTGGATGTAGCGGCGGCGGAGGAGGAAGTGGTGGTTGGGACATGCGTGTATTATTATTTGTCCGGACCAGGACACGATGCACGAAGCCGCATTGGGAGCACGGCTTGTGGACAGTTCGGAGCCTCTTGTTGAGATTGGGAGTGCCAGGGCGTGGTGCAAAGGTCGGACAGAATGTCAGGAATGTGGGCACTGCCGCGAGTGTGGCGGCGTGGGAAGTTATAAGTCAAACGTCCCCCTTGTAGAGCACCCTGCAGGTATCTGGGATCGCCAGCAGCTAGATCGTCGCTTGGGTGCTTCATTCAGTTACGTCGACGTTAGGTGGAGCTTAGACAACGGGTATGGAGGGATGAGGGATGCAGACTGGGGGCACGCCCGCAAGCCTCACGCCAGACATCCGCAACAGACGTGGGTAGACCTGGCGGCCAATGGCGTCGACCGCACCCGAGTCGGTGAGGTCTGGCGGCCAGGACAGCGACAGCCGCCGCAATTGGCGGTGCGGTGCGTGGATCCGGGTGGGCTTGGCGGGGGACGTGTGGTTCCCAAACTCCAGGTGTGGGATGCGAGCTGTCTACGGTGCTGCTGAGGAGTTTGCGCGCAGAAAAAGCCCCGTCGGGACGATGCCGGCCTAAATACGTGCTGTGCTGCAGCGTTCTCACGGCCGCCGCCTCGGGGGGCATTGAGCGCTGCCATTGCTGCTGCTGCGCGCCGCCGCGGCAAGCTCGCCGGCGTGGAACGCAGATGCTTGAAGCCCTGGGCTGCTGGCGTGGGAGGGCCGGCCACTGGTGGTGCTCGCCGGCCTCGCAGTGCTCGCAGTCTTTTCGTGGCCGGCACCGAATAGGCGTCAGGCCCGGATAAAACGTACAAACAACGGCCGTCCCCAGGTTTCGCAGGCGGCGAGGCCATACGGGTAAAGCAGCGGTTTCGAATCAAGCAACTCCAGGGCGTTGCACACTGTGTGCGGCAGCCGACCAATATGGAGCAATTATGACTAGATTGCTATGTAACTCGATGCATTGACGGAGCGTAGCATTGGGGGCTTGCGGGCGGCCCACTGCGAGCCCGCCGCCGCCGCCGCCGCCGTGAATCACAGTGCAGTCCACGGACGTCCGCTTCGAGCAGGGCTTGCTGGTTTGGGCCGCGCGAGATAGCTGGAGGGTGTCGAGGACGGAGGGATGCGATTGAAGCGTGTTGATGCCGAGCGTGGCGGCATCGCGAACCCGGATTCAGCACACGGCTGCCCACTGTCGCGGCTAAAAGCATTCACGTCGCCCTGCCTGGGACCTGGTCGTTTGGTCTGCAACGGCTGTCTCTCCTGCTGTCCGCAATGCCATTTGTGGCGGTTGGATCCACGCCGGCCCTGGTTCGTGGCATGGATGTCATGGGCCCCAAGCTCAACGTCCGTCTGTGCCCGTCCCGGACAGGACTCGCAAAATCCTCCTCGCCCTCCACACCACTCAACGCGGGCCTCCGCGTCCCGGGTCTACGGGCCCTGCAGAACAACGGCCGTCATGCACCGCCCAAATGACATGAGAGAGCCTTCTGGACAGCGGCATTTGCAGCGCAAACCCTGGCTGTCGGTCTACCTAGCAGAGCAGCCCGTGTCCGCCGCCAGCCCAATCGGCAGCACCATGCTGGCTCTGCGGTGTCGCTGCTGGCCAGTGACTCCAGCCCACAGTGCTGCGCTCCTGCGTGCTGGGCAGGGCCCGCATGTGGCTGGGTCGCTTGTCTGCTGGAGGGGCTGTATGAAAATCGCAGCAAAGTGACATAGTGACGGACCATGCTGCTGCTGCTTCCCACCCGTCAGTCAACATTGCATGTTTTGGTCCGACCGTCTACCCATGGCGGCCGGCGCTGGGACGAGCCGTCGTCAGGAGGCTGCTTCTGCCCGCCCCGCGGCGCCTGACCACGACTGTGCTCTCGAGAAGGGCAGCATTGAGGGCAGCATATTGTCGAAGGCTGGCGCGCAATTAGAGGACTAGCCGGTGGTGTCTTCCGCTTTCAGCCGGCCCCTCGGTGGAGAGAGCAATTATCCTCTGAGCGGTGTTGATGGCGGCCTTGTGCTACCATCCTATGTACATCGTGCCTAGCCTGAAAGCAGGAGCCATATTGTCACGGATTGCAGCCAGTTACACAGAAAATCCTTGCGGTGCGTTCTCGATCTGCACACTAGCACTGCTGCTATTGATTCCCTCCTCGCTTCAGCACCGCAGATATCCATTCACGTACCCCGTCGGCGCAGGTACGCGTGCTCGCTGTCTCCAAGTCCGGTGCAGCGCTGTTGTTGTTGCAACAACGGACATCGCACGAGCCCATGCAGAGCGTCGAAGTCGCCGTCTCTGGACCAGGGGGCCGCAGAGCGAGGCGCGGGCATACATAGACATGCCTCCATATTACTATGGAGACGTAGGATGGTCGTCAAAATTGGGTTTCGTCGATAGTCCCAGCGAGGACATCACATTGAGCAAGAGGAAGGTGCGGTGCAGTGCAGTGCGGTGCACCCCTGTTCGAGCCTAGTGTGCTGCCAAATACCATGGGCTGCTCAGATCCACCGCTATCGCCAGGGCTCCTCCACGGCTTCATGACAACAAACCTGCTCGCCGCGCGCCCGTAGCGACGCCCCTATTTGGTGTGTCCGCACATCTTAGGCCGCGGCTCCAGCTTCCTGTGTGCTTCAGATCGGCCACGGCATTGACCCTTGAACCCCGCATCTATTGAAAAAGTCCCGAGCCGCTCAGCCTTCGCTACGAGACCGACGGCCAGCCGTTCGAACTCAGATCCAGCGATCAGGACCGTCGACCATCGGCGTTGGCCACTGGAGTCATCTCACCCACACTCACTGCTCTACCTATATGACAGTATAGCCTTGCTAATAGCCACCCCTGAAAGCGGTCAGCTCAACAATCGGCAATCGCTCTGGCTCACCCTATACCTGGTCTATAGCGAACAATACAACGGATCCAGCCGGCAAACACCAGGTCAGTTCAGAGTTTCTCGCCATCCCCGGGCACGATTGGCCTTGGTGGACAGATTGGTTCCGGGCTGTTTACCGCCAAGGCACGCATTGACACTTGCCCACTTGGTAAGATATGAAAGGATCCCCTGACCAATGCTGCAAGCGATTATTGTTGGTCCTGACTGATATTGCTCTTAGCCCTCGCAGCCCGCACGGCGGCTTGCTTGCATTGCTATCGTAAAGGCGATGATGTGGAGGCTGGGATTCACTGGCCCCACGTTCGTACAAATTTTCCCGCAAACAAGGAGTTCGATTGAAGTCAGGACACCCATCACGGCTGGAAACTATCTGCATGGATGCCTTTGCTCAGCACACCCTCCCCTCCCTTGGCCTTATGCCGCGCGGGTGGGCCACTGTCAATATACTCGGTTCTCTGTGGTCACTAAGGTATGATCCCAGTCCTAACGATCACGGGTTAATCCAATCGGCGCACCTGGCTATGTGGTCGGTGAAGTCCAAACAAGTATGCGGGGCATGAGAGCCTGGTTTACAGATCATCTGAAACCCACCCATTTGATCGAATCCCGGAATCAATACCAGAATCCTCGGATGGAAGACATAAGATCAGACCACGATTTCTGATAAGAGCTTATAACGGACATCAGGCCGTAGTAGTTTCGCCATTACTTATTGGGCATCGATCTGGGTTCATGGTGGGAGCCTACTCGTCCATTGAGCACGAAGCAGAAGGACTCGTACAGTCAGCGCCGCACAACAGGCATGCTGCGGAAGAAAGAAACGTGCACGAGAGCTCGACGCAGACCTCGTATACATGCTTTATGACACGCGTTGAACATCAACAAACTCGGTTTGGAATTACCTCCAGCCTCTTCATCTATCTCCACACACGCACGAGCCCAAGTGAGACCACGAAAGGCCATGCACTCTACGATTGCCTCTCGGGAGTTGATGTGACCCCTTGTGGGATTTTGCAACAACCGGCCAATAACCAACTGTCTCACCGGCACTTGGTTCCGCTCAGCACAGTCTTCCACACTGGAGAGCTGGCTTCTCGGCAATTGATGCTTGCGACATCGTCAGTCGATCCAGGAGAAACTCTCCCCGGCGAAACGTGCCATATGTTATAAATTAACGGACCCCAGCAGAGCAGATTCGAATCTCCGAGAGCCGTGCACTTCCTCACGTCCTTCCGAAAGCTGTGAAACACACGCAATGGCCACTGTTGAGTGCTAAACGAACAGCAGAGCATTTTGTAGGCACTTGCACTGCAGCAAATGATATTTGTTGCTACCAAAGAGGCAGGTAACAATATCTCACTGCACCCTCTTCGTTTGGTAGCGGTTTCCTAGCTGCTTTTCTTTTCTCCAATCCACTGTCTACTTTTGTGCTTTCGAGCATTGCCATCCATGTGCCTAGCACCCGGATATGCCCACGCCCAATGGCACCATTAACGAGCCATATCCTCGAACTGATCTGAGAGTGAAGCACATTTCTGGTACCGCAATATCGATGCAGAGCTCACAAGGACAGCGACCCTTGTGCAATGCTGCCCTTTAAGCGTCTTTGGGCGGTTCAATCTTCCATGCATACTATGCGCGTTCTCTGCAGAAGGAAACTCTCAAAGCAAGGGAAGCCTACTAAAAGCATTCGCTGTACGTCGTCACAGTGCAGGCGCACGAATTCATTTATCTTATTAGGCATCTTCCATGATCTCCGCTTTTCTTTCAGCCTTATGCCGCAACTTCATTTCAGTATATCACTCACTTTTGCGCACAGATCGGCAGTCACGTCGTCCTCAAAACCTGTCTCCATCGGAATTTTTTCTCCTTCCAGAATATATGGGGCACGTTTTTCATGCACCAAATTGATGAGAAACTCGGCTGCCGGCCCTCCGTAAACCGGGAATTCGATTCGACAGTAATCTATTTCTTGCCTCTGTGCGGTTGCATAGGTACTTTGTCATACGCTGCATACGATGTCTTCCGAAATGTTCGAACATGAAATGTATCAGCCCACAGATTCAACAGGAATGGACACCTTTCAGAATTATCAGCTCTTCGAGCTTTTGGCTTTTGGCTTGAATGAGTATACGGAAAAATTCCTTTCGGTACGACTAGCTCTACAGAGCTGCACCCGCACACATGCTCTTTTCTTCTATCATATCTTATCATCCTCCTTAGGACTCTTCCAGTCCCGTCCGAGTATTGTTCAGTTTCTCCAGAGTTCCCTGCTTGTTGTTCTTGATACAAGTCATCTTCCACTTCAACGGCCGGTTGAACCCGTAAAATTTTGTCTGGATCTTCGTCTTCCGCTCACAGTCACCGAAGAGCTCCTCAACGCGAAAAAAATCACATCGGTCATCGGACCGGCTTAGCCTTCCTGCTTCCTCGCGCTATTTAGTGTGAAAGGCGATACATATTGCTCAGGAACAGGAACGTGGCCTCAATCTAAAAGCGCTAGAAGATGGGTACGTTCTACTAGCATAGGAAAGCGGGCGGCATTAAAAGCCTACAGAGTAGGGCGAACAACCCCAGAATCAAGAGCTGTGTAAACGCTCATACTGGAATAAGGTTTGACCGACCCATTTCAACCTGTTCACTTATCTTTCACTCAGAACTTAGCATTCTTTCCATGTCCCTTCAGCTCAACTCCCGTTGATAAGCTCCATACTTGCTATCATCACCACCCATACCGATGAATGCCCCAGTACATGGATCAATTCCAGCACGACACACACTTCAAACCAACAATCCAAGTTCTGATTCAGGCTTCGGATTGGGAAGACTACGGACAAGTGGTATTTCCAATGGTAATGGATCCAGTCTGGCAATCAACCGCCGTGTATCATGATTATACATGCCATGAACCCAAGTATACGGATCATTCGCTATCATTTCCAGACGGAAATCTATTTGAGCGAGTAAGTGTGCAATAATTGAGCGTCCGGTCTATCTGTCATGCTTGTCATTTTCACACTTTTGTAGTTCCATAATCAGCGTTCATTCTCAACGTTACAGACCGACTCCCAGCTAGGAATGCTATTCAGCTTCAATCTCGATTCACAGTCGCCGCGTCAAGGACTATCCGTTAAGGAGAGGAAGCATCAATAGTCCCTCCGACACGTTTTCATAATAGGACACATAAAAGAGAAGAGACAATCTTTGGTATACCCATCTTCGACATGACGATACATGAAATGCATACATACTATTATCACTCGTACGACAAGACAGACGACCACACCAGTGTATAAATGGCGACTGGCATAAACTTCCGGAAACTGTGGCTGCCAAATATGGAGATTCCTACAGTCTTCTGCACATTCTTTTGGAAGCCAGCTCAACCAACACCACAGGTCACTCTAGTCGAAACAAGACGCTTCCATTTCGTGACATGATATCTGCACTGCCTGTTGTTACGACAAAGGCATCTCAACGTGGCGATATGCAAAGTAAGAAACGCGAATCCTACCATGAGTGAGGCACGCTCTAGGTCCTGCATCCGCGGCGCCAATTTCTCACCGCATCTGCACGCATTCGGTCTCGGAATTGTGATAGGGAATCCAGCAGCCCCCAACTGAACACGACTGCCGTCAAATCGATGAATATGGAGTTCCACGCCTACACGTCAAAGCCAGATTCCCGAGTCGTTATTACACGGCAGATGATTGTTTCAGGGAATGGCCTCTCCACTTTCGCTCAGTGCACATCTTGGTAGGCAACATGTTCCTGCAGCTACCCCGTCCTTGCATTGCCCAGCCTGATTTCCCAAACAGCGAAACAAGCAGTTACCGACGCCATCAATCAAGGTGCTTCTCTGGCACCAGATCTGGGACACGACAGTTCCAGTCGCTGATCTTGGAACAAGTACGCGCTGCTCGTTACGGAGCACTGTCACAGTGATGCTGCGATAACCTTTGCTATTTCAGGAGGGCTGGATGGTTGCACAGGCCCGGAGAGATGCGTCCGAGGTCAGACAGCCTGTCAGTCCTGCGAACGGAACCAGCGTAACAGAGGAATGCATCTATCCGTATCTCCTGTGCTGATTCGGGTCCAAAGCCTTCGTGGTTGAAACCGATGCGCCCTCGCTTTGGCGAGAAGGGTGCCACGTGGAGCAATGGGCTGCCCACTATGAGCGAGCTTGGTTGTCCATAAGCTCCCGCGCGGGTTTGCTTTTGGTGGGTGGCGCCGAGGGCGCCGTCTTGGAAGGAGGCACGTTCGATGTCGAGGCGGAGTGGAGTTGTTGGAGCCCGACGCTCAGGCAGCCGATACCCGCTGTCCGTGGCCCTGGATCTGTATGCAATGATCCTGTCGATCTGAGTCTGATGGCTTGATCGAGCAACGCGCTACAGGTTGTGACGCCAGACCCTAGGCGGGAACAGGTGTTCACTGATGCAGCGTCCTCGGCCATGTCTTCGATGCTGCTCGCCCTCGCCATCGCTGTGAGCGACGTTCCATCTTGTTCCGCGCTGTGTTCTGGCCGACGTACGCACGTTGGAACTTGTCACCGTCCATGGCCAGACGCTGTAGTATATGCAGCACCGAGAGCGGACACGGGTATCCTCACCAACACAGAGTCTCATGACACGCACTTGTACGCCGTCGGGGCAAGGTTCCAACCTGCTGCGAAGCGCACACCCAACGAAGACAATCCCAGTCTCATCGGGACCAAACTTGCTGCCTCCCAGGCGTCGCACGGCGGCGAAGGCTTGGCTGCCATCTGACCCAACGTGTGCTCTCTCTCACGTTTGGGACTTGAAGCCTGTTGTCGCTGTCCCTGCAAGGGCTCGCTTGAATGGCCAGCGCAGCGGAAGGTTACTTGGACACGTACAGCATGGCGGTGCAGTTCGAAATAAATAGTCGAGCTAATGCCAGCCCAAGTCTTGCGCGCGGGGCGTATGGCGTGCTGACTGCAGTGCCGTTGCACCGTCTGTCCTGTCTGTCCTGCTCTTGCTTGTTCGAGTGGAGAGAGTCTGGCGCTGCGACGCAGAGGGACGGGGATGGGAGGGAGAGCAGCGGCACGGCCAGCGCAGCGTCTGTCTGTCCAGGCATAACGCGCCCTCTTTATGCTGCTGTTTGCGCATGCGCGTAGCATCGTCGGCAGGGCTGAGGGCGTCGATGGTGGGCCGTCGTCGCAGCGGATAGGCACTACGTAATCGCGATGAATCGCACGAGGCGGGAGTTCCCTCCAATGAACGGAGCGCGTTGTGCAGATGATGGGCATGATGCAGCCCCTTGCTGGCATGCAGAACATCTCTTGATGGGCCCTGGCCGTCACACGGCGACAGCTCATCGTCTTTGGCCACAACGGCCCTCCCCCGACGCACAGCATCTCGAATCACCAGCGACCAATTCGACCCCTTCTGCACCCGGCCAGAAACATGGCTCGTCCAGCAGCGCGTCCACAGGCGACGGGGGCGCTGTTGACGCTCCGGCTGCCGCGAAGGCTGCCACGTCGACGGCAGCCTGCGCCGACAGACAGACGACTTGTAATTTTCAAAGTTCCCTCCTGCACTCCTCCGCGCTGCTAGGCGCATCCGGGCCACGGTCGACGGCGACGCAGACTCTTTTTGCCCTCTCCAGGGCCCCAGCATGGCGGCCGGTCGGTACCATGGTCCATGATGGCGACGCAAGCCCGCTGGAGGGCCAGTGAGCCCGCGGGAGGTGCGCGGTGGCGGGTGGGCCTCAGCTTGGATGGAGCCCGTCGCGGAGCCAAGGCCTGGGGCATGGACGATATTTATATGGAGCGCGGACGGCCTGCGCTGGGAGGTTACTTTTTTTCTTTCGCGCGCCGCCACTGCCATTGCTATTGCCATTGCGATTGCGATTGCGTTGCCGTTGCCGTTGCCATTGCGATTGCGTTACCGTTGCCATTGCCCCCAGCAAGCATCGTGCGAGCCTGCGCTGAGACGGACAGCAGCAGCAGCACAGCACAGCACAGCACGCTCCACACGAGGGCGTCCACCGCCGGTAAGCACCACCACCACCACCATCACCAGAGGGCAGGGCCCTGCAGCGGCGTGCCCAGCAGCGTTTTTGCGTGCCCAGCAGCGCTGCAGAGCCCCCCCCCCCCCGAGCCCCACGGCGCGCGAGTGCGGAGCGCAATGGCGGCGCGGACGTTCCTGGCTGGCGACTGACATGGTGTAGGGGCGCGTTAGATCCGAGCCGGCCTCCACGATCCTCCTGCAGATCTGGTGGGAGGAGCAATTTGGTCGACAGCTGCGCGTGTCAGCTTACATGTGCCATCCTTGCGCGCTCGACAGACGACGGCGCGAACGCGCATAAACTTCAGAGCGGCAGCACCACCACCAGCACCGTCGCCCCCGCTGCTGCCCTTAAGACCACGGCTCTGCGCAGCACTCGGCCGCCGCCCACCACCACGGCACCGCGCGCTGCTCACCTCGGGCACTGCGCGCTGGCAGCAATTGACCAGCCATGCCGCCCGACAGCGCGTCCTTTACGGCGCTCAACATGCCCAACAACGCCGTCCCCGAGTGGATGGGCAGCTTCACGCTCGCGGCGCCGCCCAACACGGATCTCTGGCGCAAACCCCCGAGCCGCGACACGTCGACGGCGCCGATCCTGTACACGGCGCTGCGCAACCCCTTCATCGCCGCCGAAGTCACCGTGTCGGCCGACTGGGAGCTCGAGTGGGACCAGGGCGGGCTGGTGATATTCGCAGGCGCGCCGCCAGGGCGAATGGCGACAAGCGAGGCCCCCCCCTCGGCGACGGCAGCGGCAGCGGCAGCAACCACCACGACCATCACCCTGGCATCCGCACCGCCGAGCACCGCGAGCAGCAACACCACCTCCACCACCACCTCCACCACCAGCGGCAGCGCGCCTCCCCCGAATCCTTCGGCGCATGGGGCCAGCACGGCAATCGGTGCGGGGCAGCCGTCTGGGGCCGTTACACAGGGCCACGGCGACGCGAGGGGCCCGCCGCCCGCCTATGTCGCGCCCGCGCCGGCCTCGAAATGGGTCAAGGTCGGGCTCGAGTTCTGCAACAATGCCTGCCATGCCACGTCTGTGTGCGCGACATCGGACGGCGCCGACTGGGCCCTGACAGCCCTGCCGCCGCACCACGCGCGCCGCCTGGACTTGCGCGTCAAGATCGAGCGCATTGGGTACGCGCTGTGGATCTGGTACGAGGACGAGGTCAGCGGGTGGAAGAAGCTGCGCGAGGTGACTTGGTTCTTCTGGGGAGTCGAAGACAAGGCGGTGCGCGTCGGCGTGTATGCCAGCCGCCCGGCCAACTTTGGCACCAGCATGTACGAGAGGCGATATGGGGGGCCGAGCGTGACGCAGCGGAACTTGTGTGTCGACTTTGAGGGCCTGGAGATTTTCTAGTGTGTGTGCGTGTGCAATGGGCGGTTTCCTCGGTGCTTCTTGGTGTTGTTTGGCTTGCGCTGCGCTTTCTTCCTGGTTGTGATACCTCGCATGGACAGCGCTGTTCTGCCCCTCTTCCCCTATCTCCTATCACTCATCTATTCACACCTGTTCCCCTGTCATTGCCCCGGTGTTCTATTTATTTCGGTGTCGGGGCGAGTTGCATGCATCACGTGTTCTTCTGTCGTCTTCATATTGTGGCTTGGCATTGCCCCTTCCTCTGTCGCCCCCGGCCTCGTCCACACCACGCCGAGTTGCCTGGTGCGGCCACCACTGCGTTGCATCCCGCGACGCCTTCTTCCTTGTCCCGCCTTCGAGCCTTCTGTCTACTTCTGCCCGCTTATTGTTGTCTCAGATGACGGATGACGAGCTAGTGCCCATCGCGTTATGTATCTTACCCCTTGCTACTAGGTATTGCAAATATCCAAGTGTGCTCCGAAACCGCTGTGGCGGCTGCAGGAGAACTGTCATCGTCGCCCCTTTATCGGTGAGGACTGGAGCGGACTGGAGACGCTGGAAGGATGGGAAGGAACGCAGTGCACTATCAGACTGACCAACCCATCTCAGCGAGGCCAGCCATCCATCAGCATGAAGCCGGCCGTCTGGTCCGCTCTGACATGCGGCAGCTTCAGCTTGCTAAAAGGACCACTCTGCAGTAGGAAAAGAGCGGACGAGGGTCTGGAGACTGCACAGTGTGCACTGCACTGTTATCACGAGACTGTGAAGCCGATCCTTCCGTATGGCCGGCACATGTCATCTTGCGAGGGGAAGGGCCGACGGGCCAATATATCTCCGCCTTCCATATCCCTCTGCCAGCACACAGCCTCTTCCTCGACCTCTCTCTCATTGCCCTACAGTTGCTGTGAGATTACCTGAGTGACAACAGCATGTTCAAGACACGAAACGAAACGTCTTACACAAGACCCCAATTGAGTGCCAAAGCATGGGCACTCCCACATCTACAGCCTTGGGTGCCTGTCAATGAACCCCCCCAAACGAAAGATAGGGATCATCCACCTACATGTGCACCAACATCCAGGTCAAACTAACGAGGAGCGAATTCAATATGCGGCCGCGTTCACAATCCGGTGCGGTCTATGCGTTTGCTCAGTCACGCAACACCTCCATTCAACGGTATCACATCACCCCTTAACAGAGCGTCTCTTTTATCAACTTCAACGACTCGCTGAGCACTTCCACCTCCCCCATTCTCCCTCCACAGCCGGCCGTTATGAGGTTTTCCATCAAGGCTGTTGCACTGGCAGCAGCCTACTTCACCGTCGCCACATCAACCGTTGTCAATTACACGTCAGTCGTACAGGAGACGCACATTACCACTACTACTGTAGCCTACGCGAACGTGCTCCAGACTTTGCTTTCGCACGTTCAGAGCTTTGTTCGTCGATTCGACTCTCCTGTGGGTATACTGAGTATGGGCCCTATCGTTCATCCGCCTGATAACTGCCCATTCCCCTAGACATCAAGCCTAGGTACCAATTCTTACACATTTTCTTGGCACTTCCTCCGTTGTGGCAATCTAACACGACGCATAATAGATCGGGGCATAATTGAGAATATGGACATTTGCTGGCAAATCAACGGCTGCGTGAGAACGTTTGAGAGAATCCAGCTTTGCTACGACACCATAGGCGGGCTAATAAACCCGAATGATAATGGGCAGAGTGCAGCTTATCAGGGGTGTGTATGCAATGCAAATACGCAGGACTTTGTCAATCGGTACGTATTCGATTCTGCTATCCAGCCACTATTTTCTCCGGCAAGACCTCAACTCTCGTCCCCACCCGCAGACTATTACATCCAACGAGATGATATTAACACAACCCGCAGCGACGAGGCCCAAACCTGCTCCTCCTGCTTCATCCAAGGCAACATGGACCTCAGCACACTCCAATTCTTCCAACGCACCCTCTTCACCTTCTGCGGCACCAAACGCCCCTCGCTCTACCTCTTCCTCACCAACATGCTCCAGTTCCTCTCGCAGGCCCACGCCCCCACCACCTTCACCCCCCTCCACGGCCCCATCACGCAAATCACAACCCTCAAGACTCTCTTCACTCCCGCCTCGGGCCTCAACGAAAGAAACGGTGTCGAAACGTCCGATGCCGTGCACTGGGCCGGCACCATGACTTCGCTCAGCACGCCCAGCTTCCCGACAGAGTATATGACGCAGTTGCCGCGGTACTGGCCGTATGAGGCGCCCGCCCCGGCGAGGAGACCTCATATGACGAGGATGCATTTGGTGTTTGATGATTGGAATGAGACGGCGGGCGTGGTGGTGGCGAGTTTGGCGTGGTATCCGAGGCCGGTGGGGAAGCAGAAGAGTTTGGTGGAGTATACGCCGACTTTTACGCTTTCGGAAGTGGAGGAGGGGAGTGCGGAGGGGGGTATTCGGAGCGGGGTATGTGTGTGTGGAAAGTTGAAGGCTGATATGTATGTGTAAGTGCTGATGCTGTCGTGTAGGAATTTATATCCACATCTACATCTACATCCGCATCCACATCGACAGAGAACAATTAGTCTACACCCTAAGATGTTTCCGAAGCTATGGCTAACAAATCGGTGGTTTTGACGTCGGGTACTTGTACGCGGAGTGGAAAACTGCTGCATAGGTTTCGATCGTGGAACTGCCGACTGGGTGCGTGCGTGGTAGGATTGACGACGTAGGATTGTATTGAATGTTTTGGGAAGTGATGGGTAATAGTTGTACTGAAGATGCCATGGTCGCATGTCAGTTTAGAAGACTTTTTCTTGACCTACCACTTGAGCCCCTTTGCAGAGGGGGTAATGATCCTACTTGTAATCCTCCCAACTACATTTCCATGTGCCCTGAGAGGGTATTTTATGAGAATGAGGATATTTGGGGGGATATTTTTCAATCAAGTCAAGGACCCTGAAGCCGGAACGTTAGTTAGGCAGTGCTCGTTCATGTCAAGAGCATGTCCTTTCCCTCGTCCTCTCCCCAGTCACGCGCAGCGTTCACAAGGAAGTAAATACTACACCATAACCATCATCATCAACCTGTGGATTGTGATCCAAAACCGAAAAATCCTAGTACACAGAATATGCCCCGTCAATCCATCCAAACGCCTTACTCCAGGACTTGGCCAGTGATGGATACGGGAGCCGAAAGTCATACCCCCCACCCCCCCTTTGCCCCTGAGACTGCACACTTGATGAAGATGCAGCAGATGTTATACTCAACCCAGCCCAGCCCACACCACCCCCTAAACACCGACACCTATATCGCAACATACATCAATCCGTCCCGAAACTGACCACGCTCACAATCCAAAATGTAAACACGGACAAGCACACGGCTAAAAGCTCCCTAAAAACCAAAAAACTGGTTGTCGATGAATGAGTTAGCTCGACTTGGTCGACTTCTTCGCAGTCCCGATATGTGTATTATGCACCTTGGTCGCGAATTTGAGACTCGTAATCGTCTCCTGCAAATGGGCCTGGAGCGGGGAGACCATGACGAACATGAGAGTTTTCGAGTTGCCGCCGAGTGAGTATTGGAGGAGATATGTCAGCTATCGTTTTGTTAGCATTTCCTTCCATCGGCTTTACGGGCTAAAATCGTGCGGAACTTACCTTTGAGTTCCTGTACGGGATATGACTCCCTTCCTTTGCGCTACCGAGAGCATTGATGACGTCTCCGAGACACGAGAGACTCTTGTTGATGTTTTGTGTCTCCTTCAAGCGTGCACCTTCGGCTTTGGAGTGCTCGAGGCGTTCAGAACCGGCGAGATCGACAAGGTTGAGTGTACCTTCGCTTCGCTCGCCTGTAATGCTGTTGATGCCCACCAGCTTGAGGATAAAAACCGAGTGCGAACGAGAGGAGCGCTGATTTGCCTTTGTAGCAGCGACACTCCTGTTCTTGCTGGCCGTCCTCAGGATCTCCTCGACACGGTCAGGACCGTCGAGTGTGACAGAGACTGTGTTCTCGAGCGTAGTTTGCTTCTTGACAGTATCGTGGCGTACTTCCACCTTCTTTTTGTCGAGATCCTCTGAGCGGCCGAGCAAGTCGTTGTACTGCTCGTTGTAGACTTCGACAAAAGTACCTTCCATCTTGTACCGCCAGCCCTTCTCTTCGAGCCTCGTGGCTTCGGCATAGATCTGGGCTGTCGCACGGGGAATCATACCATCGACTGAGGACATGGTATGCGTCTTGCCGGAACCGGTTTGTCCGTAGCAGAAGATGCACACGTTGTAGCCATCTAGAGCGCTCTGGACTAGCTGACTGATTTCTTCAAACACCTCGCCGTTCTGTGATGCTGGGCTGAACACGCGGTCGAAAGAGTAAGAGTACATCTGGGTAGTGATGTTGCCCATCGCGCTCTGCTTGTCTGGTCCGGTGATGGCGACTTCCTTGCTGTCGGTACTGTCATCTGGGAATGTAATCTTTGCTGGTTCTGTCTCCGTCGCTTCGTTGACCGGACGAACACGACACATGACTCTGATATTCCCCTTTAGTTCCTGAACTTGGTTGTGCAGCTTCCTTCGGAGCGTCTCCTCTTGACGTAATTTCTCTTGCGCCAACTCTGCCGCCTCGATGGCGTCTTGCATTCGGCGATGGAGGTCGTTAAACGCTGACGACTGGGCCTGACTGTCCGACTCTAGGAAGTGGATTTTGGCCTTCATCGCTTGATTCGAAGAATCCAGGGTCAGATTGAGCGACGTGGCATCGGTGAGCTGGCTCTGCAATGCGGTCTTTAGACTCCGCTCACGGTCGAGCTCTGCCTTGGTTGTTGTCAACTCGAGCCGGACGTTCTGTGCCTCGCGGTCTTTGGTGTCAAATTCAAGGCCAGCGTTTTGTAGCTTCAGAGCGAATGCTACCTGCAGCTCCTGCGCTTCTCGTGTTCTTCGGCTTCGCTCGTCTTCGACCTCAGCCTCCAACTTCTTCTTTATCTGGGCTAGCTCTTCGCCATGTGCTTTGACGAGTCTATCGATTTTGGCTTCACAGTCTTTGTGAGCCTTCTCTACCGCCTCCTCGGTTTCTCTCTTCGCACGCAGTGCATCCTTGCTGTATCGGTCGCGCATATCGTCCATCTCGTTATTGTGCTTCCGGCGCATGTCATCGACTTCATATGTGTGATTTCGTCGTGCTTGTTCTAGGTCGCGGCCTGTGGTCTCCATGTACTTTTTCGCGTCTTTCAGATCAGAATTCAGCCCTTCGTTGAGCGTCATAAGCTGGACTCGGATCGCTTCCAACTCGTTCACTGTGGTGTTGTTAGCGTATTTGAAGTCTTGAACTCGCCGAAGTTTGAATGCATACCTCGTCCCTGCAACAGTCTGATGCTGTCCTTGAGATCGTTCGACTGTGTCGTTTCGGTCTCCATTTTCTGTCTGAACATTGCAAACTCGCGCTCAATGGACTCTACCCGGAGCTCGGTATCAAAGACTGGGGCAATATCGTTAGTGAACCTATTCAGATAACGAGGGTTCTGACATGGAGTTGGCGTTTCAGTGCGTCGGGTAGGAGTCCTGGGATGAGAGACTGAAGGAGAGGGAGCTACATCCCGAGTGGGAGTAGGTCGTGGAAGAAGACTTGAAGACATATGAGAGGATCTGGAGAGCTTGCCAGGGGCTGTGCCACGTCCAGTTGTACCACTACGGAGAGCGCTGGCAGACAGCCCTACGGACAGGGACCTCATGCTGGCGACCAGAGACTCGTCGTCGGTGCTGGCAGGCTCGGTTGGCGGAGAACTCTGATCCATGACAGAGGGAAGAAGAGAAAGAGATGCCTTGGTATGGCCATTCGTAAAGTTCCGTTTGGTCCTGATGTCTGACTCGGAATATACTCTACCCTGCAGCCGCACCTTGGCCGGCCGGAGCTTGGAATGGCCATGCTTGGGATTTGTGGAGATAGAAATAGGAGAGTTGTATGCACCTTTGCGCTCCGCCTGCGGTTCCTCCTCCTGTTCCGACAAGGTACTGGCGACGCGCGACCCTTGGTGGGCCGACTTGCTGCGCTTGTGGCCGTACGAAGCAGCATGTGGCCGCGAGCCATTTGCGCTGGGAACCCGACTGCCGTGGCCGACGCTGTTGGCGAAAGACGATGTCGACGTGTGACGCGACAAGTGGGGTGGTGGCACCCGTGATGTTGATTTGGAGAAGCCGCCGTTGCGCAGCCCGTTCGCGGCCACATTCTTAACAGCAGCGTTGACGGGGCGCGCGTTCGGGGGAGCAGCAGGATTCGGATTGTACGGATCTCCAGCACGCTCTTGCAGCGTCTTCCGTTTGGCGGCCGGCTCAGGCACTTCTGCGGTCAGCGAGTTGCCAGCAATGTCCAGGCTGGCGTCCTTACAGCCCGCGGGTTTGTGCTTCATCGGCTGCGGTGGAGGCAGCATGGCACCGCGCGAGTTGGCTGCCGCGTCCGTCATCTCGCAGAGGGCAGCACTCCGGCTCTTTGACGGCGAGGGCGGCATCTGTATCTTCTTGGGCGCCCTAAGCCCAGAGGGTCTGCTGGAGCCCTGCAGAGCGTTGGGTGTTAGCATTGAAGCCTCTGCGAGCTTGTGACGGCGTGGTCGTACCTGGTTTTCTGTGGCCGTGTCCATGGTGGGTGTCGAGCAATGCAAATTATCCAGAGCACGAAGAAGACCGCACACGCATGCCCCGTCGCAGCGCGTGAATACAAACGATGTCGCTGCCGGTCGCTGGTCGAGGGTTGAGGTTGAATTGTTGTTTACGATGGCTTGGTGTGAGTAAACATCCTATCCTGGTCGCCATCTAAGGCGGATTGGGCCTGGCGTGGCAGATGGTCTGTGCATTCTTGGCGCTTTCAACCAGAGCACCGCCCCCAGAGTCATGATGGGTGATGGGTTGGGGTTGGGTTGCTTGAACAGTGTACCATGCTGCTTCTCTGCGGACAAGTCTTCCTCGGACCGTGGTGCAGCACGGCTTTTGATCGGCGTTCACGACTCGGCATCTTGAAGATTACGTTTGCATCCCCTGACTACGAAAGTGTATTCACCAAGAAAGACGACACCATGACCATGTATATCTAGCGTGGCCAAGGAGAGGCTAATGTTCACGATGGTGGAACGGGGGACTCGAGGGTCATTTATTTTGCTGCTATAAACGTCACAGCCACAGTCTTGTAGCACAGCAGTGCTTGAGCGGTAGTACGGCTCTGGTCATGATGCTTCTCGAAGGGTATCTCAACATCCGCGATGCACATGACGGCTGGACCTCCCATGACTGCCGTGTCGTCATCGCTCCAGAACGCGAACGAACGCAGGATGTGGATGCGCGCGTACCATGTAGCCCCCTCCCTCTCTCCGCATTCATATCAGAAGATAAGAACGCAGATATCATCCTCCAGCCTCACGACACCCTCAAACGTCTATATTGAAGCCCCGTGACCTTCCATACATAGAACCCCCAGGGATCGGCACTTCGCCGGGTGACTCTCCACAACCGCTTCGCTCACCGCACTGTGAAACGCACGAATCACACAAACGACAGTTCTGGCATGTGACAGTCTCGACAGCTCCCGCCGTTCCAGCTCTCTGGGGTAGAGGTCATTCTGGCAGCCTCAACACCATCGCTGAGGTCAATCCGCTCGAGGAATGCTGCAAGGGCCGCACACTGACAGGATAATCGATGAAAATGGGCCAGGATTTGGCGGCAGAATTGGCGGCTTTCGACCCTCCACTTTGCGCGCTGACCGGCTGATGTGCGTCGTGATAGGCTGGAGGCGATGCCAATGTGCAGATTGGGGGTGCAGGATGGTGGGCTAACCGCCCGTCGCACGGGGAAGAGGCGTGTGGCTGCACAGAAACGGCCATGACCAGCAGTGTCGACGTCGCATGGGGTCGATGTTGGACGACTCCTCTGCGGTGGCCTCGAGCCAGTTTGCTCTGCAGAGGGCGCGCGCGCAAACGGCGTGTGGGGGAGCTGTTTGCTGGCGATGCGGGTGCGTGCGACCAGTTCCATATTCATGTATGTACGAGTACCTATGTATGTAGCTCCAACGGCGCGCCAATCGCACTGGGGGAAGCACTCGCCCAGCGGCCGCCCAGCGCGCAGCGCGCACTGCGTGTGGTTGAAGATTCACATCAAGATCCGGGGCCTGGCCTCGCATCGCGGCCGGCTGCTAGGACGCCTTTTGACTAACGCGGGCCAAGAGGCGCTGGACGGATGCAATTCACCCAGAGCCATAAGAAGGGCCCCTGTCGCTCCCGTGTGGCCGTACCCCGACCAAGCCTGCGAACGCGGAGTGCTGCCAGCACAGCAACCACGGTTCCCTCGAGCCTCTACTGTTGCCATTGCACGCATCGCTGCTCTGAAGGCCGCTGCTCTGCGCCACTGTCGCCGTCGTCGTCGCCGTCGTCGCCGAGTGCTTTTGGCGACGTGGGAGCGCGGCTGTCCCACTGGGCGCTGACCTCCACCGAAAGGCGACGAGCTCATTTCACTTTCCGGCCGTGCACCCCCAAGCAACCAGCCTCGCACCTCAAGATCCATCCCCCGACATCTTCGCACCTCACGTCGACCTGCGCGCGCTGCCTGCCTCCCTTGACTGCGACCGCAGCCCGCCGTGCCCATCGCCCGCACCCTTCGCGCCGTCCGCGCCTGCACCCGCCGTCTCGCGCACCTTCGCACCGCACCGCGCAGCCCGGCCAATTGCCGTACAGGGGAAGCACCGCCTGCGCCGTGTCGGCCCATCGCCCTCCCCACGACGCAGCTCCTCCACGCGACAACCCAAGGCGCCGCCAGCACCACCGCGCCATAAGACCCGCCGCCATCCCCCCGGCCTCGACACCGCCGCGCCCCTCTGAGGCTCCCGCAGCTTCACCATGAGCCAGCCCGAGTTGCAGGCTCCCGCCGACGCCAGCGGCCGGCCGCCCTCGAGCGAGCAGCCTCTCGCCTTCACCGACGTGACCAAGCAGCCCAACGGCGCCGGTATGTATTCTCTGCAGATGGCCGCCGTGCCAATTGATCTGAGCCTGCCGCTGACGATGCGCTCCAGCAGGGCCCCCGCCCACCGCCCAGCTCCCGCCGCCCCCTCGCTCGTCGTCCCACGGGCCCCCGTCGACCGACGACGTGCGGAGATCGGGCTCCAAGTCGACGCAGGGAGCCGAGGGCGCTGCCGCCGAGAGCGAGCCCAAGAAGAAGCGGTCGTTTCTGAACATCCCCCGATCGTCGTCGCAGTCAAACGACGAGCAGACGCCCACCGGCACCGGGCTGAGCGGCGCAACCGTTGCGGACTCGGCAGAGAGCATTGGACGCGGCTCCAAGCGGAGCTTCATCACCAAGCGCCGCGCGGGCAGCACGGCCAGCAGCAAACGCTCGCAACAGCGGCCCGCAACCACGGAGAAGACGGAGCCAGTGCCCCCGATCCCCGCGCAAGCCAGCCACGCAGCCGACCCGTCGAAGCAGAAGGTGAAAAAGTCCGGCGGCCTGTTCGCCTGCCTGCCCTGCTTCGGCGCCCCCAAAGACTCGCACACGCTCGACGACGAGGCGCCCGAGAACGCAAAGCAGACCAACAACGTGCGGCCAGTGCGGACATCCCAGCCGGCGCCCCCGAAGAAGCCCAGCGCAGAAGCGGCAGAATCGAGCACGGCCGACTCGAAGGAGCCCTTCGACGAGAAGGCCGGCGAATCATATGCCGACCGGCGTGAAAGCGAGAAGCCGCTTCACGGCGACGCGACCATGGACCGTCCTTCCCCAGAAACGCCCCCCAAGATAGTCACGCGCAGCTCGTCCAAGAAACAACAAGCGTTGGACCAGCCTCTACCCCCGCTCCCTCAAGCCAACCGACTTGACACCAACCCCCAAATTGCTGTCCAGGGACCCACACCTGGAACCACGCCCGTGCAGCCTAACGTGACCGAGGACGAGGAGCAGATAATACACGACCGCACGCCCGAGCAGGAGCAGCTAGACACCGATATTGAGATGAAGGACCAAATACCCCTTTCGACCAATGACGTGCACAACGAGGGTGAGAGTGAGGCCGAGGCTCAGGACCACATCCAGAAAGTCGACTTGCCACCCCCTCCGCCACTCGAGCAGCGACAGCTCGCGACCCAGGAACAACACGTGGAGACCCCGCAGAAGTACCTGCTGGGCCCGCTGCGGCCGGAGTTCAAGGGTAAGAAGTGTCTTGTGCTGGATCTTGACGAAACACTGGTGCACAGCAGCTTCAAGGTATGCAATGGCCGCTCTCCATCATCATTGGCCGCGCTAACACTTTTAGATTCTCCACCAAGCCGACTTCACCATCCCTGTCGAGATTGAAGGCCAGTATCATAATGTGTATGTAATCAAGCGGCCCGGTGTAGACGCATTCATGAAGCGCGTCGGTGAACTGTACGAGGTTGTGGTCTTCACAGCCTCCGTTTCCAAGGTATTTTATAGTTCATCATAGACGACTCCTTATTCTGACCACACTTAGTACGGTGACCCACTCCTCGACCAACTGGACATTCACAACGTTGTGCACCACCGCTTGTTCCGTGAGAGCTGTTATAATCACCAGGGCAACTATGTCAAGGTGTGTTCCTCCTACCACTCCCCACCCCTACAGCTTTAACCCGACATAGGATCTCTCTCAGATTGGCCGCGATCTCCGTGAAGTCATTATTATCGACAACTCGCCGACGTCGTACATCTTCCACCCGCAGCACGCCGTCCCTATCAGCAGCTGGTTCTCTGACGCTCACGACAACGAACTTCTCGATCTGATACCCGTCCTTGAAGATCTTGCCGGCAACCAGGTCAGCGATGTGAGCTTGGTGCTTGACGTGGCTTTGTAAGAATCGTTGACCCCAGATCCGACTCACATACAACTTGCCTCCAGAACATACTTATCTGAGATTGGGAAGGCCGAACAGAGAAGATAAAGAGGACTCGCCCATGACCGGGTGTGAGTCGGAGACCGGTGGAAGTAGTTGCTCGGAGAGCTTGATGGACTTTTACTTTTAGAGTGTACGTTTGTAATCAGACCTTTTGTAATCTGCATGGTGAGCGAATCTCTTACTTTTGGCGAGAAGGCCTTACTACAGCTGGAGGGGGGGCATTTGGAGGTTTCGCTCATCCCCTTCTTCACCATTTCTACACACATACCCACACTACTCCTACCCCTTATTACATCGAGTCGAGTCGCGCAGATTGTTTCCGGCAAAAGTTCAGAAAGAGATTACAGCTTCACACATCCTCCCGACCGGCGTTTATTGGACGGACATTTATCTCTCAGCTATTAAAAGACAGTATCGGAAAAGGAGGTGGAGGAGGAGGAGGAGCAGGAGGAGGATGAATGAGGAGGTTGGCCAGAGCAGCGAGTGGTGCTCGCGTGAGTGTAAAGTGAAGGCAGGAATATGTCGGAGGATTGGGGATATATCTAATTGGGGGCAAGGGGGGCCCTGTTACTATCTTGTATCTCTTTCTTTTGTGTACACAGGTTTATTTTCCATGGGAGTGGGGGCTTGATGCCTGCTCCGTTTTTTGCGCGTTTTCGTGGAGGGATGTAGCATTGCGAGAGGGAATGGAATGGCATTTTGTTCAAATTCAGTGCGAGGTTGATAATGTGATGTACTTTGATGTGAGTGTGAGAGAGGTGTAGATGTGGATGAGCCCAACTCAGGAGTCTGAATACTCGTATGCTGTCTGAAGTGGAGTTAAGCATCAGGCTTGGCGTACGCGCTTTCACATGTCTGCCATGGCTCGCTTAAAGTCGCAGTTCCACGGCTCCAGCGCTTGTTGGTGCCAAACATAAAACCAGCTGCGCATCTGGAACCGTACCGCGCAAAGCCGCGCCTGTCATCCGTCTGTCAGCGTCACAGGTATAAGAACAACTCGGCACTCGTCACACGTCGTTCCAACCCCGCGCTCGCCTGGCGCGGAATGTTTAGAGAGAGGTAGCGCAAGCCCGAAAAGACACCACCTGCAGGTATGGAGAAGTACAGCCAGTTTAGGGATAAAGGTACGTTTGCGACCCCACCCCACATGGAGGATGGAGACTTGCCACGTGGTAGCGAGGGTTATAGACGGGGAATGCGGGCTGACATGAACCCATCGCAGGCACCGCCATTGCGCCCTTCTTCTCGGTCCCCACGCCTCCTTCGAGCCCCCTCTGGGCCCCCGTCCACATCTTCCTCTTCGTCGTGCGCGTCCCGCTGCTGTTGGGCGTCTCCCTCCTCTACTTCCTCTTCATCGAATGGATTCCCGCGCCCTCCTTTGTCAAGAAATGCGTGCTGTGGTTCCTGCTCGCCATTCCTGGCGTGTGGTGGGTCGACCTGCAAGTCGATGGCGTGAAGAGAGGGAAGCTGAGCGAGATGCGCGACCATTTGCCGCATGACGGGACGGTCATTGCCAGCAGTTTTACCAGTCCGCTCGATCCCTTGTATCTAGCGGGTATCTTTTGCCCGCTGTTTACGAGGAGTTGGCCCGGGACAAGGAAAGTTGAACCTATCTCGCTATTCCGCGCGATTCTGCTGGCCTTCTCGCATCCGAGCCTCGCGCCTGGGAATCCGGCGAAACTGGTCTCGCTCAAGGAACTGCAAGAGCGACATCCGAAGAGCATTATTTGTGTGTTTCCAGAGTGTACGACGACGAATGGGAGGGGTATATTGCCATTTAGTCCCAGTCTGTTGACGGTCGGCGAGAAGACGAGGATTTATCCCGTGAATTTGAGATATACCCCCGGAGATGTGACGACGCCGACGCCGGGCGAGTATCTGGCGTGGTTCTGGAAATTGCTGTCCAAGCCAAGTCATTGTATGCGTGTCCGTATTGCGAGGAGCGTGTTTAATACGCAGACAAATGGGGTTAAGAAGGCGGCTGGTGTTGGCTATGATACGAACATCTTCGATTCACCGGAGTTTAGGGATAGACATGTGGAGACGAATGAGGAGGGTGGGGATGAAGAGATTAGTATAAGGGAACAGGAGTTGCTGGACAGAGTTGCGGAGGACTTGGCGAGGTTGGGAAGAGTCAAGCGAGTTGGGCTGGACGTGAAGGATAAGATTGATTTTGTCAAGGTCTGGCAGAAGACGAAGAAGAGGAGGGGTTGAGGGGGCTAGGTGTGTTTTGGCTGGGTGTATGTTTTGAGTTGTTTTGAGGGGCATGATGATGTTATGAGAGACACGAGAGTGGACGTTGAATTTTAGAGTAAGAACTCATACTTCCGTGATATCTCGTCGATTTTGAACCGGACCAATGTCCAGGTTTTCTCGTGTCCAAATGACCATATCGGAGCACAAATAGCAGGCTATGACGACACCATAGCCCTAGTTTCACTGGATATCAGGCTTCTAGGAAGTGAGGCAGCAAGAAGTGAACGGTCAAGGTGTCACAAGACTACAGCTCCATGCACCTCCAGCGGCACATCTTTGATTCACCTATAGGAAAAAAGATATGTAAAAGCATGTCTTTCCGCCTATAACGAGCCGAGACTAGAGGGATTTAAACCTTGTTCACGTTCACTTCATGGTGAAATGGTGCGGTACAGGGTGTCACAAGACTCCTGCACAGTGCCAAGAACCGTTGGATGACGTGCAGCGAGAGGACTCGATGTCAAATGTGTCAACCATACTTGTTGAGCGCTGCCTATATGGAAACGGACTCTCTTACACCATATCAACATTTCGCATAGTTTTGACGTTCTAGCGTTTAGATCTTCCGTTCTCTACAAGTACCCCACATAAGCTCGTGCCTGCCTACCTTGCACAAAAATAAGCTTTCACAAAAGCTCCCGCCGCATCTTGCATAATATCCGCCCACCAGACCACCACCGCCACTACCACCAAACACCTGCCTTCCGAGTTGCTGCCGCCACCCACGCTCTCTGCTCCCTAGGAGCTGCTGTCGACAACTGCTGCGTCTGTTGCCTGCGTCAAACACCACACGGACAACATTCTTTTACCGCGGTAGGGTCATGTCCAGTTCTGCCCCTCCCCCGCCCGACAAGGTCGACGACACGGAAACAAAAACACAAACACCACCCCTCGCCGAGAATGAACAACCAAACAAGGAGAAGGACCACAAGCCTAGAGACAGCAAGGGTTGGGACGGCAAGCTCCGGCTCCAGAAGAAGGGCGCCGATCCAGTAGATCCAGATGCCCAGAGCGAGCCCGAGGTGTCGGAAGACGAAGGACCGCCGCCAGAACAGCTCCCGCCCGACGAAGATTTGCTCGACGATGTCAGCGACAACGAGGATGAGATCAACCTGGTGCATTTCCGGATATCGAGCATACCCGCGCTCAGACTGGAACGCTTCAAGAAGCTGCAGGTGAGTGCACTCGCCACAGCACGGCTACCTCGGCGGGACTAACACCAAGCAGCGGATTTGCCTACGCCAGAACCAGATCATGGCGGTCGAGTTTCCAGAGTCGCTCGCGCCCACGATACAGGACATTGATCTGTACGACAACGCGATCGCGCACATCAAGGGCTTCGAAGCCTTCACCGAACTCACCTCCCTCGACCTCTCGTTCAACAAAATCAAGCACATCAAGCGCGTCAGCCACCTCACAAAACTAAAAGACCTCTACTTTGTGCAGAACAAGATCAGCAAGATAGAAGGCCTCGATGGCCTCAGCAACCTGCGGCAAATCGAGCTCGGCGCGAACAGGGTGCGCGAGATCGAGAACCTGGAGACGCTGACAGGGCTGGAGGAGCTGTGGCTAGGCAAGAACAAGATCACGGAGATCAAGGGCCTAGACACGCTCTGCAACCTCAAAATCCTGTCCATCCAGTCCAACCGCCTCACCTCCATCACGGGCCTCTCATCCCTCGTCAACCTAGAGGAACTGCACATCTCCCACAACGCGCTGACGTCCATATCCGGCCTCGAATCCAACACAAACCTGCGCGTCATCGACATCAGCAACAATCCCATCCAGCACTTGTCGGGGCTGGAGCACCAGAAGCTGTTGCAGGAGCTGTGGGCGAGCTACTGCAAATTGAGCAGCTTCCAGGAGGTCGAGACGGCGCTGGGCGATAAGGAGGATCTGCAGACGGTGTATTTTGAAGGGAATCCGTTGCAGTTGGCCCAAAGGGCTTTGTATAGGAATAAGGTCAAGTTGGCGCTGCCGAGGGTTATACAGATTGATGCCAGTAAGTGCCCCGTCTCGTCTGAATACCTTGTGGGAAAGAGGAATGCTGATTTTGTGTAGCCTTTGTCAGAGCGGTGTGATGGTTATGGGATTAGGCTGGATAGACGGCATGGCATGGCATGTTGCGTGTTGCATGTTGCATGTTGCATATGGTTAGGTACAGCAAGACAGACGCATACCTCACGGTTACGGTCACGGTCACGGTCATGTTCACGGTTAGGGCATAGCAATCGGTTGGGATTAGGATTGGGATGGGACGCATGGGTTGGCGTTGCATGTATGGGTGTTAGAGCACTCTTCTTTTCATGGACAGGTGCTCGACGAGGGTTTTCTTTTTGGTTTCCACGGGCGATTGATTTTTCTTGTTTCGTATGTAGTTGTGTGATGTTATGACCGATGGAGAGATTATTTGATCGACCTTGATCCTGATCGCTCTTACCTTGTGTCTTTCTTTCACCATGTACACTGCTTTACACCCCCTCCAATATGGATACAGAGGTGCACCTTCCTCGCCCATTCCCATCAGCACATCCAAAGTACAGTACCCGGGAACACCCCAACCCAACCAATCACAAACCCCTTTCCCGCTGTCCAAACCTGTCTGTTTTCAACACTTTGTGCAAAGTTTCCGGAATGGGAGATTTGGAGGGCGGCACGGAGGCGGGAGGGCGTGCGGAGCAGGGAACGGGCCGAATGCGGACCAAAGGTTGGTGGCATGATTACTTTAGGTGGTGCAGGGAGGGGGCCGGAGGACAGTCCGGTGGTGATGAGCGGTGGGCGGTGGGCGGTGCGAGTCGTGGACGTCTTGCTCGTGCCGTCTGTTTCGACCGTGGTATGGTGGGATTGGAAGGGGAACTGGTGGGACTGACGTCGGTGGTGAGATTGGATGGAATCGGAGATCGTGGGTTGCCACGTGCGATAATTGGGTCTGGTCACGGGTTGGGGGGGTTGCCACGTGCGAGATTTTTGAGCTTGTTTTGACCTCTGCTTCTTCGAAATGTTGGGTGCAGTTGTTGTTGTTGGTGGTGGTGATGACGATGGTGACAGCGGATTTGGTGATGCATTGGAAAGTCATCAGTGTATGGACCGGAGCAGATTTTGGATACTCAATCTATGTTACTTGCGTCTAATACTCACGGCATACAGCTTGGGTATTCAAACAGCTGAAAACCAGTACCAGCTTTTCCCCAAAACACTGACCCATTTCCTCCTTTCTACAAATTTGCAGGGTCCGCAGCGGCAACCACAGGAACGCCTTTTGATGCCTTACTAGCATCAATCGAGTCACCATCCGAGTCTACCACCTCTCTGTTATCCACCGGCCTTTCTGGCACGAGGAACGTCACAGCAAACGTTGAAGGAATAGTAATCGCAAACATGACAAATGCGACGATCAAGTTGATCATAGGCCTCATCTTGACCGCCCCGAGACCAAACGACAAGCACGACCCCACAGACTCGAAGGAACGCAAGAGGCCCACGGCGAGAGTGAGCGTCTCAATGTCGTCGAAGAAGGCGCCGAGAAGCCAGTAGACAAACATGTAGTGTGACTCGTTCATGAAGCTGCCCTCATCAGTATATTTCACAACCAGACAAGATGGACGTCTTGCGCTTACCGGAATAGCACATTGACAGCAAACCCCCGTCCAAAGCCTGGCGTATCCCAATCGAGCGTCACTTTTGGCACGGCCTCGGAGTACTTCTTCTCGTTCGCCACTTGCCATGCGAACAGCGACAACATGATGACGGAGAAGAACCCCCAGGTGACCTTGGCCAGTGTCGGACGCCGGACCGACCTGATGTCGTACACGTATCCCCAGATAATGTTGGCGGCCGTGGCAGCAATGCCGGATGTCAGAGCCCCCAGTGTCCTGGCGCGGACGGAGAAGTACTTTGTTAGGTAGATACCCTGGTACGTCCCGTTCCAATTGAAACCGACGAGGATGGGGATTAGGAGGTAGAATTCCCTCCGTTTGAGCAGCTTCAGCCACTTGCGGAACTCGCCCAGCACTGCTTTGTTCTTGGTCGGATCTTCAATCTTGCGTCGGTCATGATGGATCACTTTCTGTGGCGGAGATATCAAGAATGCGAGGGGCAGACCTAAGCATTGAAGTGCGATTAGGACAAGGTAAGTCGAGTATCCGACTTTTCCACGTTTGCCCTTGTGCACGTTGAGGGAGAGCTGGATAGATGATCCAATGAGCTGACCCAGCTCACGCAGTCCGAGCCAGATACCAGTGAATTTCCCACGGTCTTTGATGTCTGCGTATCCGAGAGCGATGGCGCCTTCAGATGCCCAGAGAGCAGACGCAGCAAGACCACATGTTGCACCGCCGAATAAAACGAACCACTCTGTGCCGTAGCGGTTGTTGACATATAGCGATGCGGAGTAGGGCGCGTATCCCAGGGTTCCGAGGATGAGGATGATTTTGAGGCCGAATTTGTTGGCGAGGATGGAGAAGAAGGAGCAGCCGAAGACCATGATGCCGAAGGTGAGCGAGTTGGCGCCATTCACCAAGTATGGTTCCTGTTGGCCTCCTGCTCCGGTATCTGGGGGGCCGTTAGATGGGCATTCATAGTGGTGTCATGGATACGTACTATTGAGGGCATTCCAAATGCCGGGTTGAGTGAATGATATCAGACCGACGATGATAACATTGAACAGCGGACTTCGATATATCCTCGTGAACTTCGACAACGGTTTGACGGGCACCTCATCTTGAGTAGATGTCACCTGGAGCTCTGCATCCTTGGCCGACATCTCTGTAGCCAAAATCGCAACACAAATGTTCTGATGTTCCCAAAATCCTGTGGGCCCGCCATCACTTTATTCCCAAACCCTTGCTCTAAAATTTCAATGTTTGTTGCCACAGCGGACCACCGAGGCCATCGGAATCTATCCCGACCTGGAATCCAGACTTTGATACTGGAATGGAAGTTTGTTGGTTGGGAGGTGGTCGGTTGTGAAAATGGGCCTAGTAGCAGGCTTGGAAGGTATGGCGTTATACGGTCGAATATGAGGACATGGTGACTAAAGGGTTAAGCGATGCTAGATGCGGATGGAAGTGCAAAGTTGTCCAAGTATTTGTGGGAATTGTTACACTAGATCGAGCAAATGTAGAAGGAATGACTGGGGTGTAGATGTCAAGGTAGCATTATTGTGGGGATGGTGGGTGGGTGGTGGGTGGGCCTGGAAATACGGTAGGGAGAGGTGGTATTTCAGTGGGATGCTGAGTTGTATTTCGTTTGTATTGTACCGTATGCGTAAGTACTGTTCGTGTGCAAAGGGGATGAGTTAGTCTCTACTTGTGATGTTAGAGGGTGAAGTTCGTGTCCAAGTCCAACTTTGTTATAGTTGAGAAGGTAACTTACATCCTACTAAGTTTGCCCTGCAGCGAGTAATGAGCTCAGCGGTAACAGTCCAGGCAAGAAAATGCAGCAATCTTATCGCACTCTCGCTGATGTGCTTGCGAGCTACAATGGCATGATCTGGTACTTGCAGCCGACGATCGGTTGATGTTGACCTTCGAATGGCAAGCGCATCCCCTCTCCCACCACGTGCACATCCAAGATATCTTAAATGGACCTTGGGCTGAAAAAGGAGAGAGTTGTGGAATTATAGTTCGCACATTCTTCCTCATTTGAAAACATGGCTTCGCTCGCCTCGACGTCCGCCTTCCAAATCTCGCAGTTCGACCGTGCCGTCGAGCTACCAGCACCATACTCCCCTGGAACCCCATTTCCAATCTCCCTCTCTCCTTCAAAGGGCGCAGAGTTGAAAAGCTTGATCGCAGATATCCACCACCGAACTGCCAACGGAGACATCCGCTCCCTCCTAACAAAGCACTCCGCAATCCTCTTCCAAGACCTGGGTCTCAAAGACGCAAACGAATTCTCGCGGTTTGCCCATGCCTTCGGCTTCGTCGAACACGAAGATATAGGCAACCCCGTTCGCCGTACCATTCTAGCCAAGAACGTAGCGACCGCGAACGAGGGCCCGAATACCCAGCCTATCTACCCTCATAATGAGTTCGGTCTGAGTCCGCATTATCCAGCGTACATCTTTTTCTTTTGCGCCGAGGCACCAGAGTCGGGAGGTGAGACGCCAATCAATAGTTCGTTGGTGTTGTATGAGCAGTTGAAGGAAAGGCATCCGGAATTTATTGAGACTGTTGAGGAGAGGGGGATTAAGTATCAACTCACGTATAAGAATGGGCCAAGGGATCAGGTAGAGAGTCCAGGGACGACAGTGTTACAGGCATATGGGGCGAAGGTGGTGGATGGGGATGATGTGGAGACTGTACGGGGGAAAATTGAAGAGGAAGTGAGGAGGTTGCCAACGGCGATGTGGGAGTGGTTGGACAGGGGTGAGGGGAATGAGTTGGGAAATTTGAGAGTGTGGCAGCATCTCCCTGGTATGTTGTCTTTCTATCCGATCACGTGTAAAGGGGGGTTAGTTTGAGGTAAGAATCGAGTCAGGACTGACGGAGACGTAGCCGTGAGGCCTCACCCGCACACTGGAACACCATCATTCTTCAATAACTCTGTTTCGCGATTTCTGAATGCGGTCGATGGAGGAAGTTTATATCCGCCACATATTCGGAAGGATGGCATTTATGCGCCTCCCTGTCTCTACGGCGATGGGTCGTTGATTCCAAACGAGTACTACGAATCCGCCGTTGAAATCATCAACGCCACAAGGGCCTTGGTGAGTTGGAAACAGGGCGATGTTATTCTACTAGATGTAAGTTCAAGCCTGCAGAGTATCACTGGTCAGGGGTCAATGCTGATGGGTTGTAGAATCTTGCCGTTCAGCATGGCCGAGAGCCGTGGGAGGGTAGTCGAAGATTGCTAGCGAGTCTTTGGGATGAACCTCCCAATGAGCCCTGAATGAACGCACGAAAAAGAAACGGAACATTGACTATTTCTTTTTCGATGGTTCGAGTATTTCTCCTCGCACGATCTCGTGTCCTATAGTCTTGAACCTTAATCCAACTTCGTCACCTCAAGGTCACGTCTGCATCTGCCGGTTGGCAAGTCCCGTCAACGATTTGACTGCTTCGTTGACTGCATTTCGTACAACAAATGCAAGTTAGGCTGCTTTGAGGTTGGCGGAGACAACTAACCGTCAACCTCCAACGTTTGGTATAGCCAACCAAGAGTCCCACAAGCCTGGTCTGCGGTTTGGAGGCACGACAAGAACTGGTCCGTGCCCTCAGGCAATATTGGTAGAAGTCCCCTCTTTTTGCCCCCATGAACATCCTGTTTAACCGATGCATGGGGGTTGAACGTCACATCACAGTGCAGGAAGCGAGATGCGACTCGCGACCTGACGCTTGGCCTGTTTGGGAACCGCTACGCGATGATCTCGATGATCAACCCCAGCCCTGAGCTGGCTGTCGTGCATTTTCCCCAAGTTGGGATGGAGGGCCGTTGAGGAAGTGAAATTGTTGGGTTCTGGACTAAGACAATTCCAAGGTTTCACTTCCAGGGCCCAGATATCTACCTTTTGAAAAGGTTCAGAGCGATGCTCGGCATGCAGCATTCCCAGCATGAGCTCGCGCTGTCGTGCATTTTCCAAGACGGAGTGCTGCGGATTTTCAGGTTGGCTGTCCAGGTTGGTATCTTCCGATGATGGCGACATGGACCGAGATCAACCGGCTTGGTGATCGTTCACGACTCAGGAACAGTGAATCGGCGCTGGCTAACCGTTGCGATCGTGACCTTGCTTTCATGACAGTGTGCGTAAGTGGTAATTCCTCTTGCTCTTCAATGTTTGATATTTTGGATTGCAGCTCGTTTTATCTCGAAGATGGAGATTAATGTGGCGAACAACCTTCATCTCGGTTCTCATTCTAGCGAGTGGAATTTCCCCCCGCCCCTCATGCAAACTCTGGCAAAAGACAAAGCCAAGAAAGCACCCAGTATTTTGCCATTGACCTACTCAATATGAGGGTCTTGGATCAGCCAGAACGTGCATTCGCCTGTATAGCAAACGGTTGTTATTACTCCGACTTAAACTCTTTTATGCAGGTTCACTGCCGCTGTCAGGTCCTGTCAGGTCCACCACGGCGGTTTTAAGTTTGACCCATAGTATCTGACCAATCGAACCTCGAGCCCTATCCCATACTGTCGTCTCACCCTACACTTTTGTGGGGAAGCATGTATGTGCTCAGGCGCCACAGTTTTCTTATCCCCAGCTTATCCTCTCGCATGACAGTATCCGTAGTGCTTCAGATTTGGATTCTCCACACAACGAGATGGTCACCTTGCAGTCCTGTAACTGAGACGTCGGGGCTGCAAGACGTCACACTACCACACTTCCCTCTTTCTGCTATTCCTAATGGTGGAAGACTATCTTCACCACCATTGAAGACAGTTCGTAGAGTACGTGAACCATGGTACAAGGCGGTCCACGGATGCAGACGCCAGAGAAGGATCGTCCCGCGCTAGCAGTTCAGACGCCAACAACTAGCGGCGAGCTGGGAAAGTCGCGTCTCTCGCTTTGCAGGAATAAGGTTTGAGTGGACGTAATGCCGGCCGAGTTCTACCGCGCGACTGCTGCTGAATGGAGGGTCATGTGCGTACCTGGCAGTGATCTCTTGCTACGCGAGGATATGCACGAGCGCACTTTACCCCATTGTGCCATGAAACGATGGGATAGCGAAGACGTGGTTGTTCTCGAAGATGGTGGGTGGAGATGGGATGAGTCGTGCGTACAATAATATGAGAGGGTGGATATATATATGGGCGGTGGAGTGCTCAATGGTTTGCTTGATCTTTGCTGTACAGCCGACTTCGATCCTCGTTCCTGGTTGCACAACACTCTTGAAAATACATCACTAGACGACAATATGGAAGCTCCGGTACCACCAAGTATTGCTAAGCAGCAACTCCAGCAGGATGTCTGCGTTGGAGTTTCGACTGCTATGACTGCAGTATCATGTTAGCTCACACCCACACCCTCGCTTTTTTTTGTAGATACTAATACATGATAGTTCTCCTTGTTGCTCTTCGAATGTATTGTCGAGGCATTCTAGTCCACAACATTGGGAAAGATGACTGGATGATGCTCGTAGCTATGGTCAGTTATCATGTGTTTGTATTTCTCTCACAGTACACTGACCTCACCAGTTTTTCACAATCGGGTACCTCGTTGAAATCTACGTGTTACGAGACAATGGGATGGGCTTCAGTGGTTTACTGTTGCAGCTAGACCAGATGCTTGCTCTCATTAAGACGACCCTCGCGGTGGAGATTACGTACTATATCATCGTCTACGCAATCAAGGTGTCTATTCTGATGTTCTATCTGCGTATCGGTAAGTGTTTGCACCAGTCTAGTATTGTGATGATAGATCATTCACTAACACAAGTCAGCTGTCAACAAGAGGTTTCAACTCGCCTGCAACCTCACGATCTACTTCCTCACTGTCTTCATGGTCGTCTGTGTTGTCGTATGCATAGTCCAGTGTATCCCACTCCACAAGATGTGGGATCTCACAGGACTCGTCCAAGGACATTGCATCAATACCACCGCCTTCTTCTACTGTACGTCTTTTACCATTCCAGTTATCATACCATTGCCCCGTCGCCCCTCCTTTAACATTAAATAAACCTCTCCACTGAACTATTCACTCTAACACCATAACTAGTCACCTCCTCCTTCAATATCCTAACCGACATCTTCATAATCGCACTCCCTATCAAAACCCTCCTTTCCATCCAGCGGCCCGGTCGTGAGAAGTTCGCCTTAGTTTTCGTCTTTGGGCTCGGAGTATTCAGCACTATAGCTTCCATTGTCCGTCTCCACTCCATTCGAATCTACACCGAATCCACCGATCCATTCTACGACGCTGCCAGTATAAATCTCTGGAGCCAGATCGAAGTCAATATCGGTATCTGGTGCGCGTCTATTCCGGCATTGAAGGCGCTGCTTGTGGCGAAACGGAACAGGAATGGAACTACAGCAGCAGGGAGTGCAGGGTATAAGTATCATAGCAGAGATAAGAGCGGAGTAGCAAGTGCGAAGTTGGGACTGAGCACAAACGGGAGTGGAAGCAAGAGTACGAGAGTGACGGACGAGGAATATGGTCTCAGTCCAATTGAGAAGGCGATTACAAGGCCCATTGGCGGAGTCGGGGGCATAAGGAAGGAGACAGAGGTCGAGGTTGAGAGTCAGAGAAGTGGGAGTGAGGAGAGAATTGTGGGGGCCTGGGGTGGCAGGGTTTGAGGATGATCTGGAGATGGAGAGCTGCCCCGATCAAGCGCGATGGGGCTAATTGAAAATTTAGCGGGAGGGACATTGTTTATTTTGTTTGAAATGAAAGATACCTCGAAGTGTATGTCTGTAAGATCCATGCAGGTGGCTAGCTAAATCGGCGATGTCGTACCTTGTCGCTCATTAGATTAATCATTATGTGTCTCTTAGTAACCGATATTGTCACAAAACAGTGCCAATGCTTCACGTTAATAGCGATAGCTCCTTGGTACATTCACAATCAGACTGGGGCAGTGCGCACGGATCACAATGGCACTTCCGCTTAGGGGCTAGTGTGCCCAGAGCACAGACGGGATGTGCATGCGCAAGGGCGGGCTGCATCTCTCAAACCTCATCACTACTGCATCTCCACTGGGGCCTTGAAAGCGTCGTCATCATCACTGGGCTGTGGTATGCGCCGATATGTGGTACTTTCTGTGGGCGAGGTCGCTTCGTGATCATTCTGATCTGGTTTACGACTTCGGCGATTTCTTATTACGCCAAGATCTTGTCCCTCGTCAACGAGTTCAAACTTCACTACTATGTACACTTGGTCACGTTCTTCGAGAGATGCGAAATTGAATAAAAGGCGGCTTTGAATTCTGATCAGGTCGAACAAAAAATGAGCAGCTTCTCTGGACTTACCCGCTACCGGCACCAGAGTACCCTCTCATGATCTTTTAGGGAATCATCTCAGAAACAAAGCCGACAGTGAACGATCAAGCCTCCGCATCCTCTTCTCGTGTACCACACTGCTGTTACTTATTGTGTTGTAGCCTCACTCCCATGAGTATGTTCTTTGTCCAGATTCAGCTTTCTTTCCTTTGTCATCCTGTTCTGTTCCTTTTCAAACTTTCTGTCAGCACTCCTCAACCGTTTGCACCTTTCAGAAGAGCAGAACGACGGTATGCCACCCAAGAGGAACTTAAAGACGTCAACAGGGACGAAATGGAAGGATTGTCCCGTTCGTGTAGTTCACGATGGAGGTGGGCCAGATGAGGGCCGAGGTGTTGAACCACCTCCCTCGACGGAGAATGTGCAACAGTCTCCGGTGGAACAGAATGAGCTAGAACAGAACAACGATCGGGCATTGGGTACTCAGGAGATCATCCGCATCTACAGGTGGGGAAAGGAAGAGGTGGATGTTTTTATGGAGCATTTTCCAAATGTGGTAGAGCCTGACCGGATGATAAGAGAGCTCTTTCAGCCTTACGTTTTTGGACATCGACTTCAAAATGCCCTTGATATTAACAGAATCGGTCCTCGTAAGTGGTTTACTGTCTGCCGGTTGCTCGTACAAGCCGAGGCTAATCAACACAGGTACTACCAAAGAGATAGGTCGTCAGTTCTTCGAGGACGACCACACGGAGGTTCAAGTACATATTGACTTTGCGACGAACTATACTATCTTTCTTGATTATAGTGAAGAGGTTGAGCCTGAATCTGATGAGTTTCTCGTGGATATATATGGGATATTTGGCAAGATAGAGGATTTCCGGGACAAACTCTCCCACAACGAAACAAAGCGAGATTTTGAGCAATTTGTCATCGGAGTACAGCTGGACAGGTTACGAAGTACCGTGCCCTGTGTATTCCCAAGAAATCCTTACTGACAAATGACAGGACTAGACACACTCTGCTCGCATGCGGGTTTGCTTAGACTTTGGAGTATTCTACCCGAGGATAAAAAGAACCAGGCGATTGCGATAGCAGCAAATCACCCAGATCCTCGGTCGCAAGAGGAAGCTGATGCAGCACATATTTTCGATCTTGATAATAGGAACCGTGAGTATTGCCAGAATCTCCCTTACAATGAACAAGAAAATTTCAGGTGGTTAGCAATAGCAATAAAAGACATCTTTAGAGGTATGCGACCCTTCAAGATGTTGATTAGCAGATATTGACAAGAATAGGGAAGGCTGGCACACGTTTCAATCCAGATCGAATTGTGCCTGCTTGGGAGCATTATGGACCGCAAACGGCACAAAGAGAAGAATACATTGAATATGGAAAACTCCAAATTGATCCTCGCACACAATTCATCCAGTTACCTGATGGGAGAAGGCCCGTTCCTCCTCCCAGTGTTCCTGCATCGCCTCCCGACGCCCACGTGTATAGGGAGTATACGAGGCAAGACGCTACAGAGCCTGACATACGCGAAGTCAATCAGGCCTTACACGGAATAGGAAGAGTGGGAGAATGGCATTTCGTGAAGTGCATCTACGTAAACCCCGGGCATAACCTATTTAAGCGAACGGTTCATCTATTCGTAAGAGTGAGCGGAAACTACAATCTTGAAGAGGTATGGTTTCCCCTTACTCTCTGATATCAGTGAAGCTTACATGAGATGTAGCGACTGGTGGTGAAAATTCAGGGATACACAAATTTAGCGCGCATGCTTAGAGATAGCCGAGAATATGATATCCATCATCTGTTGTCGGTGCGCGGTAGCGATCATATAGTCGATCTGTACGGTAGATCTGTACGGGCGCGTGGCCACAATCTCCCACCTCCAGAGCCTCGGCCACCATTCCTGGGATATATCTACATGCAATACGCACCCTTTGGAGATTTGATGGAGCTCGCTGACTCCTATAGATCTGGCCAACAAAGGTGAGCCTCCCGAAAAGACGCTGATAGCTTGAAGATTGCGCTTTCGGCTTGCCCGTAAACTTACACTGTGTATAGTTCCACGAATATGCCGGAAATATTCCTTTGGATATTGCTCCGTGGATTTGCAGAGGCTCTTCATACGATGCGTACAGGGAATTTGATTCTTCCTACCGAACCAATGACCTCAGAGACTCCTTTAAATGTCCGTCCGCACTGGCAACCTGTGGTTCATCTGGACATCAAGCCCCAGAACTTCGTTCTAGGGGATTCGAGTCAGAGATATCCTGCTTTCAAGACACCAAAGCTGATTGACTTTGGTTTGGCGATGCGAGAAAATCTTGCAAGTGATAATTGGCCTACGCCAGCAGACAGACAGGGGGGTTGGACAACTGGCACACAAGGATTTCGGCCTCCAGTGAGTCTTAAAGTTTGTGGATATTCTACCTTTGAGATCTGATTACTTTTAGGAATACGTTGGTGGGGACAGAGCGCATGGGACGAAACCCATCGGCGAAAAAACCGAACTGTGGACCGTTGCCTGGACAATCCTGCTATTGATGCACAAGAGAGGGATTCCAGATCGTCATGAAAGACCGGCTCGGGGGAAGAACTTGACATTGGTCTATAGGCCCTATGGTGATGATGTAGACATGTATAGCCACGCGTTGTTCGATTTGGTGAGGCGGTGTTTGGAAGTCGATCCGGCCAAGCGACCCACCTTGGTGCAAGTTCTATACGAAACTCGGATCCAGCTGGAGAAACATGAGAGAAGGTGGGGTGGGTTCGAAGGGAAGTCAAGTGAAGATTTACTAGAGTTTTTCAGGGTCCGGTTTAAAGATGATGAGTTTGCGGCGGGAGGGCGAGCGCCAAAGGATTTGAGGGAGCGGGTGAAAAGAAGGAGAGGCGATGATGCGGAGGATGAGGATGACGAATCTCAAACAGTTCAACCCCAAGCGAATGAGCCACAAGCCGAAGAAGCTCAAGCCGAAGAAACCGAAGAAACCGAAGGAGCGCAAGCAAATGACGAAGAGCCAGCTCGAAAGCGCAGCAAGAGAAAGGGGTAATCGGAAATCGGCAGAGATAAATCCGTATTGGGCCGCCCTAGTGACACGGGTACTGAGTGCACACAGTACCATGGTTGTAAAGAAGTTCATTCCTACTTCTGAACATGAATTTCTCGTGCTACATAGATGGCTGTACTTTTATCTATGGCATGTTTCTCGCCCACCTACTCGTGATCCGTAGCGGTCACAACGGGCTCCCACTCCTTCAATAACGCCTCCGTTCGCTCTAATTTCGCCCTGATATAGGGAGTGCTATCGGATCCCAGCGCCACTCGAATGGGCACTTCCTTGCCTTCGGCAACTCCAGTCCGGGTTAGGATATCGACAATGACCTTTGATCCCTTCACCACATCGCCAGGCTGCTTGCTGTCCGTCTGGTCCAGAATTTTCCGCACGTCACCTCCGGGTGTCCCCTTATACGCCTCGATTGAATTCTTTGCTACAATTTTCGCGGTTGGGTTGAGGAAGCCAGTGCGGAAATATCCCGGCTCGACTACCGTTACGCTGATATTGAAGGGCTTCATTTCGAGAGTTAGGCTCTCTGAGATGCCAGACGTTGCCCACTTGGTTGCAGAATAAAGCCCGAAGCCAGCGCCACCGGTCCACGAGCCGATGGACCCGAAGTTGCAGATGGTCTTCTCGCCGGGTGTAGCACGGAGGTAGGGCGCAAAGGCCTTGGTGGTGTTGAGCATCCCGAAGATGTTTGTGTTGAAGATGTTGTAGTCTTCTTCTGGTCTGGGGTTCTGTCAGCTTCCAGTTGTCTATTGTGATTCTTTCAAGGCTACTTACGATGTCTCTTCTACCGCCCCAACAAGGATGTATCCAGCCGCGTTGACCAGATGGGTGATATATCCATACTTGTCGTTGGCCTCTTTGGCGACTTTCTCAATGTCGGCGAGTGGGGAGGTTACATCGAGGACTACGGTATCGGCGCCTGCTTCTTTGAGGTCGGCAATTTTCGCAACGCTGCGAGCGCTAGCGATGACTTTGTGACCACGCGAGAGGGCATCAAGGGTCATGTATTTGCCGAATCCGGAGCTGGCTGCGGTGATAAACCAGACGGGTGTCTGTGATGCCATTGTGGTTATGAGCGGAGGATCGAAAATGCGACGTTCAGATTGGTGTTGGGATTGTAAAGGTAAGTGGTGACGAGGTCTGGCTGTCCTGTTTCTCTCTTATGTCCCTGAGTTTGCAAGATGTAGTTGAGTTTGAGAAAGCTGGAGTAAGGTGGGATTTTATGATGTGTGTGTATACTACAATAGAGTCTCTCACTTCCCTCATACCTCCCCTCTTTATATATCTCCATTCCTTTGGTCCCCCATCTAACCCCTCTTATTGCCGGTTCTGTCCTCTCGTCCTACTAAACTCCACCTCCAACACATACTTACAGAACACCCGTCTTTGTCATCAGCCCTGTTTAACCCCATCCTTCCCCTCGACCAACCACCTCTTTACCCCCTCCTATCATCGCATGGCTGGGATGCTTCTCCCCCCTGTCCACATTTTAATACCGCCCGCCAAGCTGCATGCCAATGCGTGACTAAGGCGTGGCACGGAGCATGGCCCTGCTGCATGTGGTTAGACGGATGCATGTCACCCCTGACGATGTTCCACCTCCGATGGTTTTCGGATTGTGTGAAGGGAGACCGTGGGCTTCGGATGGGGTTAACACGGCTGCAGGCAGTGATGCGAAATGTATATTTAGGGTATAACATAAGAATTTTGCGGCGTTAGGCCGACACCTGCACTCGTAGGTTAATGACGTGGGAAATGTGGATGTTGGCAGGGCTGATAACGTTATGTGGAACACCTGAAGACGTCATGCATCGCAAGATTTTAGTGGTTGAGTGAAGCTTTTGTTATATCTGCTTAATTTTTCTCGGGAGCTGGAGTTATCGTCGATCAAGGATGTCGGTTTCGGTTGTGCTTGTGTTAGCTTTTGGGCAGATTTACCCATTTTAAGGCTTGTCGTCTCTTTTGCATGCTGCGTTATGGTTACTATGCATTTTATCGGAGCGTGGGCTCCGGGCTTGGGAGTAAATCCGATCTGTTGGATCTTTCCTATAGGCTTCCGTCCGAGTCGAGTGTGTCAGGAATGACTTGCATATACACTGTGCGATTATGAAATAAGAGCTATCTTGGCATACCTAGGTCTATGAGGGCGCATGGACCGTATCGAAGATATGCATCGCTCAGTGTTGGAGAGGGTGCTAAGCACAAGCTTTCTGGTCAAAATTTCACATATGGTTCTCAAGTAATGAAGTTCTGCCAAGAAGTTTCTCCTCCTCTCAGACCTCTACCTTCTGTCCCTCTAACATCTCATGACTCCTCACTTCAGACGACCCAAGCCTCTTCATCAACCAACCCAACTTCCCATTCCTCTCTCTCGTATCTCCTAATACTAGATCATTCCCTGTTTGTCCTATAGGCTGATCCATACTGACAGCAGCAGTGTTCTTCACCACTCTTGCCAACTCCTCAGCCTCCTTGCGTTCACAATAAACCCAATAATTCCACACCAAAAGAATGAAGATGGTTAGTGGAATAGCTATAGCCCAGAAATACCAGAATGAGGGAGCAGTAATGAGAGCCCCCGTTTTGGGATCGAGGGCGAAGAAGTTGGTGCCGAATATTGTCTTTGACGCGAGTTAGTGGTTTTGATAGCTCAATTTGGAGTTGTGTCTGAATGGGATGGGGATACTGAATTGCATTGAGGGGAGAAGGACTCACTGCGATGAAAGCCCCAGGAAGAAAGATCAGTGTGACATATGCAATGGTTCGCATGGGGATGCTGTCACTTCTTACTGCCTGGGCAATTTGAAGATTGGTTTGAGCCATCGATACTTGGTTCTTGGTGTCGATTTGGGAGAGTACTGTATACAGCTGCCTCTATTAGTTTCCTTGCCTTCCTACACTTCAAGTATGACGAGCAGATACATACCACAGTGATTAGATTCTCGGTCCGTTTCTGCATACAATGCATCTGCATCTCGTAGTTCTCCAGCAACAGCTGTCTGTTCCTGATTCTTTCCTTGAACATCCATTTCAACTGCTCGATCTGCTCGTGCAGTTTCCCTCTACCGCTCTTTGCATCGCCACCTTTTTCCTCTCCCTCCCCGAATCCACAATTAGAAAGCTCCTCAAGCCCCTCCAGCAACCGCACAGACAACTGTTTCGCAAACCCAAACCTCCGTTCTAAATACGCAACCGTCGTCTTAAACCGATTCACCCTGGTAGTCGCCTGTCTGAACTCCTCATCCCCCCAATCCCAAATCGTCCGTCCATTTGCCTCCCACTCCCTCATCACCCGCTGCTCCTTCTTACTACCCTTCACGCGACCCAATCCAGTCCTTCGCTCTTCCAGAAAGAATGCTAACTCTTCGGGAATTCGAACTTTGTCATTGAGCCCTTTCATGATCATGTGTAACATCATTTCTGGGAAGAAGAGGGGATGAGAAATGTGGGTGCGACCGGCGAGGAGGTGCTTGGATACTTTCTCCAGATCATCTTCCGTGAAGTTTTCGACGAGGGCAATTGTGCGCCCGGTAAGGGTGTTGTAGGTTGTCGCCATGCACCAGAATGCGGAGAAGCCTTGGAGACTGGAAGCGTGGACGGAGCGGATGATCCAATCTTTTCATCATGTTGATAAGAGGCTGGCCAAACAAGGACGACGATATTTGATCTTGAGGGAGGACATAGAGGTGGGCACATAGTGAGGGATGAACTTACTAATTCGTGTAACTTTTCCATCACGGTTGCGATGCGTAGTACAAGACGACCCTCCAGATTGCGATCCGCCCACCCCTCTTAGATGAAAGTATTGTGTCGACACGCCCAATTTTGTAACCAAATTCTTGAAATGCCGAGTTTGCAAGGGCAGCCACCCATAATTGATACTTCTTCGTCCAATGTCTTTGTGACTAAGGGAGCTACTTTGGCGTTAGTGCATTGGAGTGATCAACGGAAGTACGAATTACAAGCTTACAGAATGTCAATACCCGGCACCAAAACGGGCGCTTCTACCACTCTCTCGGCCCAACCGTCTATATCCTCTGCGCCAATAACTTCGGCCTTTGCGAGAGTTGTGTTTTCAGCGTCGTAACTAAGGGTGGAGAAGTCCCATTGATCGGGCATGTACCGTTTATCCTCCTCTTCGTCAATGTACGTTAAATAGTCTTGCTCGAAGGGATCAACATCCATATTGCTTCTCTTTTCTAAAGCTAGGCAAGATATTATTGGGAGTAATAGAGTTTGAAGATCGGGGCCATACCAGAGGTGATGTGGTGGGGCCGACGGGTGTCGTCGCGTAGGCATCCAAGCAAGGCTGAACAACACAGCCTCACAATGCACTTGGGGCGTCTTGGATGCGTCGTGGCGCTCGTGTGAACACAGGATACGGATGGGCCAGGTGACCGCCGTTCTGCCACCCTTGCCCTTGTATTGATCGATTACAATATTCCAAGCCTTAGTAGCTCGTTCGCTACTATGCATATCTATCTAATGCCTCGACGATTCCGTTGTAGGTACAAGTACAAATACGAATAATTGATACACTTAAAAGTACGATCTATCCATCCACGCTTCAGTCCAGATACTCTAGAATTGGTATTCCATATAGACCCCAACGCCGATAAAGATGCACAGCTCTTTCGTAGCATATCCCAAAAAGGGACAGGTCCTCCTGAACGCTAAGACAAATAATTCAAACGCCGCACCCCTCCACATCTCAGTTGATGTAGCCTTTGCACTTCACCTCTTTAATCTTGTAATTTCCCTTCCCATCAATCACCATTGCTGTCAATGTTCCTCCACTAACACAACCGGAATCAAGCCCCATGCTATATTTCTTCAGCGTCCGTCCCCTCTTCTTATCGTGTCCATAGATTACGGTTGACCGCTCGCTCTTTTCCTTTTTCTTTTTCTGCTGATGATTCCAGTATTTCTCCCATGGCGTGTGATCCCGGCCCTCACTTGGCAACCTTGTCTTCAGATCAATGGTTCGCATGTTCATACATTGATACGGATCCTGCTTCTTCAGCGGTACATTGGGGACGAGACCGGCATGGACGACGGAAATGTCGGGCATGTGTTCGCCGATGGAGCCGACGTGTAGGATTACGGGACATTGGTGCAGCCAGTGGATTTGCTCCTTTGTAAATTTGCGAGCGAGTGCACGCATTTTCTTGTCGTTTAGGGGAAGCAATTCTTCGGCTAGCGCGTCCGAGGGGGTGGTTGTTATCATGTGGTGGGTGAGGAGGAGGCGGTCTTCGTGGTTGCCGCGGACAGAGGTGGCGCCTAGAGACGCGGCATAGGAGACTACGCCGGGAGAATCGGGGCCTGTAGCGTTTCTGTTAGCAACCTATCCCCTCCAAAATCATTGCATAGGAGTAAAAATAAACATACCCTTCGACACAATATCCCCCACCAAGATCAAATGATCCCTCTTCTTATCGAAATCCACCTTGTTCATCAAATGCTCCAGCTCCTGCCTACACCCATGCACATCCCCCACAACAATCAACCTCCTCCCATTCTCCACCGTCGGCACCAACTCCTTATCCAACTTCTTCACCATGATTATATGCTTCAACTCAACACCCGCGTTGCCCCCATCAAACTGGTACTCAGGCGCCGTGTCCATGGCCACAGTCTCCATCCTTTGCGCCCAATACAGCGGCCCAAAGTAGCTCTTCCACCCAATCAACGTCACAACCAGGAGAATAAGGTAGAGGAGCGAATAGCGGCGCACGCGTCGTGGTACACGATTAGAAGTTTTGTGGAAGATGGCTTTCCATTCGGGATGTATTTGCCGGTTGTGGTCGTAGTAGAAGAATTCCTCTTCATCTGACAGGTAGAGCGAGTCTGGGATGAGGTCGATGAGCGGCCGGGGAGCGTCGTTGTGTCGGTTATGGCCGTACGAGTAGGACATTGGGGGGCCGTTATGTAGGTGGGAGAGAACACTGGGTGTAATGGCGCTGGAGTGGTGTGCGGGCGGTGTGAATGTGTTGTAGGATCGGGGCTGTGGGCGGGATGAGCGGCTTGTGCCGTCACTATTTGACGATGGAGGGATTTGCGACAGGAGTGAAGGCATCAGTCGCTTTGGAAAGGGAGTCGCGTCGGTGTTGGGAGGGCAGGAGAGGGGTTTGTCGCCCGCATGGTGAGTGTGGGAGGGAGGAGGTCCCGTGGACGTTGAGGGTGACGACGACGCCTCTTGTTGTCCACGGGTTCGCAGGGATGCTTGTGTACCGTTTTCTCTTTAGCTCGGATTTAGCGGCGGCTTTAAATAGCGGTTCTGCTTCGGATGCTGAGCCGAGGAGGCTGCACCTCCGACTACATAAGTTGAAAGGTGCCCAATGGGGTGCTTTTCAAGACTCCTCGGATGTCATTCCAGTCAAGACTGACAAGTGAAGCGCTTTACGGCGCTCGTCCCGGCAGGATGCGGAGTCTGACCGTGCGTCCTGTACAAAGTCCGTTTTCGGCTTAGCGTCAACACGACCACACCCAGATCATCAGATTGCAGGCATCCATATCGCGTGTCCATGTGACATTTCATCACTGACCCATTCACCATGGCTTCCCAAAATCCAACGAGAGTGGTAAAACATATAGTTGTCTTCGGAGAGTCGGGCGTTGGAAAAACTTGTTTCGCTGACATGGTACTACCACCTCTTTCATGCCTTCATCACAGGCACGCAGCTAAAGATCCCTTAGTTCACGCATGGCGAGCATTATGTGAACTATGATCCTACCCTAGAGGACCGCATGTGTCGAAAGCTCTTGGATGTGAACGGTGTGACATACGCCCTCGACCTCATGGACCTCAACGCCTCCCACTACAGAGAAGGAGACCCAGCCCTCAGCGCCTTCATCTTCGAACATTGGCTTCAAGAAGCTGACGGCGTGGTCCTGCTCTATGACATCACATCACCGTCAAGCTTTGACCTGATCACCGACGAGGGATACATTAACGTCTTCCTCAATCGGAAAGCCACACGTGACGACGGGAAGCAGTATGTGTGCCAGAAACAACGCTTTGGATGTGTGCTTGTGGGTACGAAAATTGATCTTGCGCAGGTGGATGGGGCCAAAGTGAATCGGGAATCGCTGGTGAGTAAAGACAAGGCAGAGCAGTGGGCGATGAGTCAGGGAAAGAAGGCGTTTGAATTGGCTACGAGAGATGCACAGGCGGTGGAGGATGTGATGGTCGCGTTGGTGAGGGACATCATCGAAATGGAGAGGAGGGATGATGAGGATATCAAGCGGGAGGAGAGGAGGAAGATGACAGAGGCGACACTGGGGAAAGGCGAGAAGAAGAAGAGGCAGAGTTTGTTTGGGGGGTTGAAGAACAAATTGAGTATGAAGGGGTCATCATCCGAGACACAAGGTTGAATACCTATAGAGACAGTTAAACTCATCTTACACAACTCGTCCTAGTTACAGCCGCCAATCTAAGTAGCCGCTGCTTTGGCCTGAGTCGAGCATGAGCGAACCCTGAGCTATGGCTTAGCAGACTGAACGGAGGCTGTAGATTTAAATATCGTGCGATAAGAGAGTCAAATTATTTTACGTGGGGAGGAGGTTGTGGAACGGAGAGTAATGCAAGATTTGACCAAAAAGGTCAAGTGGGATCTGTTTGTTTTTTGTCGGATCTGTCAGGGGTAACCTCCGGCTTCCAGAGGTCGGGTGATGTGGGTTGGTGGGCGTTCCTGGGCGAGAAAGCCAAGGATCCGACTGCTCCTATTTGTCCAACAGACACAGGGAGCAGCGGCCAGTCCCGTACATTTGCGCACCAAGTGGCTTCTAGATTCGAGGGCTGTGGAACCTGCACGGAACCTTGACAAACCAATACGGTGTTGAACTGGTTTGGCCCACGGAAGCGTTTTGCGAGCAAGAACTTGGGCCGGGTGACCACTTTCTTAGCTTGCGCCCATGCCTTGACTGCTTTTTCCATGAGGACCACGTCTCTGCCACACCCACTTCCTCCTTCCCGCTTGCTTGAACGGCGACCGTAATACCAGCAACTGTTTGCGTCGCGCAGTTGGCGTTTGCAGACAGACCCCGATCTGGCCCAGATTACGAAACAGGATATTCGTAGACCAAATCCGGAGCGACCCAATCCCCGCGGCCTGCTCACATTTCCATCGTGGAACCGGTCCCTCAATTTCTGGTCCTTCGCATCATTGGAGTTATTACTGGGATTCTATCTTCGAATCAAGTGGGTCCATGTAGACGTCGATTAGGATCTCCCGCCCTGGGATTGTCCCATTTCCCCGGGGAGCAATCCTGCAACCCCATGCATCACAGCCCTGGCTCCGCGATATGGAAAGTATCGCCTCTCTTACTGAGTTTCTCGACTGCCAGAAGCGTCCCTCGATCATTGTAGACCATGGCGTACCCTACGACAGAGCTTCACGTGCTCCTCTTCTGGTCTACCATAACCCCGCCTACACCGCTTGGGCGCACCAATCATCCCTGAATGAAAAATATTTCGAAATTTGGGCGACAGATCCATCCATCTGGAGAACCTTTGGCGGCGATAAAGTCGCTTCGACGCGGCGCTGCGGTACAGTTTGGGAGGCCTCAGCTATTGGCCAGAGGTGGATTGTCTTGCAGTCCTCCAGCGACCCGTCCGCTCTAAATGAAGATGCACCATATAGACCCCGGAAACGTTTACGAATATCTTCTAGCGACGAGCCCTCTTCGGCGACATCCTCGACCATGACGCCCGGTGAGGAACTGCCGTGCTACCATTTCACCAATCCTTTTCCTGAGTCTCAACGCGGGTTATCACAACCGCTTCTGGACTGGACTAGGTATGAGATACCTAACGCTTCCGAATTTATCACCTTTCTGCGGAATTTCGACTGGTCACAGACCGTCCTTGGACCACTGAAAAGTTGGGACGCAGCTACTCGACGAAACATCTTCTACCTGATGCATCACGTGGAACCAAGGTGTATGTATATTGGGAGTCGGGATGATCACGACGACCTTATCTTGATCTACAACGAGAGGTGCTCCAAATTGTTAGGAACCTTGCACCCTGCTGCTTTCGCAGCTCCGGGAGCCGTGGGATCCGGACCAGCCTGGCAGCATAAGATTTCCTCCATCAAGCAGGTTATGAAGACTGGGGTACCTATCCAGGAGAACGACTTTTATTTTCCAATCCCCAGAGGAGAGCTCGCTCTCGAGGAAGCCTATTTCTCTTGGTCCATAATGCCGATGCTTGACGACGATGGCCGGATTTTCGGTACTTTAAAAGAGTTTTGGGAGTGCACAGAAAAGGTCATCAATAAAAGGAGGCAGAAAACAATTCAAGACGCAGAACATATGCCACAAGCGGAGAACATCGCTATGTTCTGGGCACAAGTCCACGAGTTGGTCACGTCAAACCCACAGGATTTTCCCTTTTGTCTCATGTACTCCGTTCCCAAGGACCTGAACCCCGCCAAACTTGGAAATTCCTCCGTGGAGGAATTTACCATCCCTGGTCCATTTGAACTTGAAGGTACAGTCGGTCTGGATGAGAGTAACCCTCTGGTCATACAAAAGCTGGACATAACAGACCTTGCTTATCCCTTGACAAAGCAATTCCGAACCGCTTGGGTCAACAGGAACCCTGTTCTGTTGAAGACCAGTAACCACACTTTGCCCCAAGAGCTGGCAATTACTATTCCTGGGCGGGGAAACGACGTATGCTGTCACTCTGCTGTCCTTTATCCAATCAGGCGCTTAGACGGTCCCGGAACCATTGGATTCTTGTTGCTCGGCTTGAATCCCCAAAGACCCTACGACGAGCCATATGGAGAGTTTATCAGGCGGATCCTTGATCACCTCGTGCGCGGTGCAGCGAGGGTTTTATTCTCCGAGACTAAAGAAGAGCTCTTGCAGCAGATGCGAAAGGCAAAAGACCAAGAGCGTGTGTTTTCCAGGCTCGCCGAGCTCGCACCAGTCGGTCTAGCGATGGTTGATCCTACCGGGGCACCGATATGGATGAATCACGAATATCAGAGCTTAGTAAATATACGAGAAGACAAGAGATACCCCCGTGGCTGGCGCGCGCCCATCCATCCAAGCGACCGCCCGAGGATTGAAGCGATTTTTGCGAACCTGATCCAATCCAACAAAGCTGATTCTGTCTGTTTCAATTTTCGTGTTCAGATCGATACGTCATCCCCAGCGGAGCCCGATGCGCCAGGCAAGTGGCGATGGCTTCTATCAACAGCTTCCTCGGAATTGGATGAGGCCGGCAACGTATCTCGAGTAACCAGCTTTCTAACCGACGTCACGCCGGAGAAGGAAGCCGAGGTACAGCAAGGAAAGAGGTTGGAGGATGCTTTGGAAACTAAGCGGCAAAGCGAGAATTTCATCGACATGGTACTGCTCTTTGGCCGCGAAGTTATTCATGGCTGACATTAGTAGACATGCCATGAGATGCGAAATCCTCTCTCTGCAATCATCCAATCCGCAGACGGCATCATCACAGCATTTGATCCCACCGCTCTAGGTATGTGTAGCGGCTTTCTCTACCGGGCATCATCCGTTTCGTCCATCCGCAGGGAACCAACGGCTTTAGATGACGTCAATTGATCATGGCGGATTCGCTTTCATCATTAGCGCAAGCTTTGTATTTCTCTTCCCCTTTAAGGCGCTAGAAACTCATACTCCATAGTAACAATGGCCCATTGCTAACCATAGATGCAGGGATTGACGGAACGTCTGATTCCCAAGCCAGGGCCGCGGTAGTACAAGCTACCGTTCTCGAATCAGCTCACACCATTTTGCTCTGTGCTCAACACCAAAAAAGAATCGTTGATGACATACTCACCCTCTCGAAACTGGATTCCAATCTACTTCTCATTGCGCCTGAAAAAGCTCGCCCTATAGCCTTGGTAGAGAAGGCTCTCCAGATGTATGAGTCGGAACTTTCGAATGCTGGAGGTACGTATGCCCCGGCCTCGAGCTCAGCCTAAGGGGTCAGAGTGTATTTTCTGAGATAGGGTATCCCTGGACTGCTACTTGGATACCGCTTCAGAACTTCGGCGCTGATCCCTAGAAAGTAATCCCTTTACTTCATAGAAGTCTGCTAACCCTGAGGCCACACATTTAGTTGTGGCAACCTTTCACGTCCATGACTCCTATCGGGACTTGGGAGTTGACTTTGTGCTTCTGGACCCTGCTCGGTTGCTCCAGGTTCTTATAAACCTTCTCACGAACGCGATCAAATTCACAAGGAAGGCCGACGCAAAACGAATCAGCATAGCCCTTGCAGCTTCCACGACACTTCCACCATCCACTGCCTCTACCGTCTCCTTCATTCCTCGACGCGCTTCAGGAACTGACAATCTATCATCCTACGAGTGGGGCAAAGGCCAGGAATTATACCTTCAGTTTGATGTTTGCGATACTGGAAAGGGACTTACAGCTGAAGAGCTGAAGCGTCTTTTTCTAAAATTCTCTCAAGCCTCCCCGAAGACTTATTCCCAATATGGTGGCTCCGGTCTCGGTCTATTCATCTCACGGGAACTTACAGAGCTTCAGGGTGGTCAGATCGGGGTACACAGTGTTGCGGGTCAGGGAAGTACTTTTGCTTTCTACATTAAAGCCCGCCAATACAGACCCGAGTCTCCAGACGAGAGACCGCCCACGGAAGACCATTTCAACGAATCCGCGCCAGGTGTACAACCCGTCAAGAAATCTCTGGCCTCATCCCTGGCTTATGATGACGCCGCGAGACCCGAAGAACAAAACAGGAAGCTACAGGTGCACCTACCTACTGACTTACATATTCTGTTGGTTGAAGACAATCTCATTAACCAGAAAGTTACGGCTCAGCAATTAAGACAGGTTGGATGCACAGTTCACGTCGCCAACAATGGTCTCGAATGTCTCGAGTTTCTGGAGAGGAGCTATTTCTATCAAGGTGTCCCCACTATTACCGTGAACGGTGCGGAACTGGCCACACCACCTTCACGCGCTCACCCCATCCCCCTCTCAGTTATTTTGCTCGATCAGGAGATGCCGCTCATGGATGGCCTGACCTGCGTGCAACGCATACGGGAGATGCAGGTGAGCGGAACATTATCGGGGCATATACCCGTAATCGCGTGCACGGCGAATGCGAGGAGAGAACAAATTGCAAAAGCTATGAAAGCCGGAATGGTACGAGAAGCCGCGCCTGAGTTTTCCCCGACGCATGGATATGCTGACCACTACTTGCAGGACGAAGTTATTACAAAACCTTTTCGTATTCCGGATCTACTTCCTAAGATCTATGAGCTGCTGCAACGCGTGGGACAACACCCTCGGTCTTCTCATTGTTCTTCGAGCAACATTGGATAGATTCTGCCTTTTGGCGCATGGGCGATAAAGGCGGTGGCCTAGCGATTCATACTCATTGGATTTTCAGCCCTTGGTTTGGTCACGTTACGCATAGTCAAAAGCATTGTAGATACCCTCTTCATATTTCAAAATCCATTTTGTATACTTCCATCTACCTGCCCAAGTCTACGCTGGAAGGTCTAGGAAGGAATCTCCACCGAGATCCCTCTACCGGAAAGCCGTCGATAGCATGCACTCCACATGGTGAAAGTCATAGCCATGTGTCCCAAGGTCCAACGTTGTGACCAAAGCCAGTGACGGAAAGAAAGCAATCGCGGATAATCATCGAGGTCTTCTCATCCCTATCCGCAATTCGACAGTTCCCCACTCAGCAGAGCCAGAAGCTCACATCCTGCCCAGTGACAGTCGGACACTTCCCCGTGAAGTTCGGGCAATTACAGTGCTCCCAATCCTGGCCCACAGCGCACCGCATCCACATGCACTGATCATTTACCTTGAGGAACGTCGCCTCCTACTGAAACGGTTCTCGGCATGCCTTCAGAATCTTTTCAGAAGAGGCTTCCTTTTCCCAGTAGCCAATCGTCTCATCATAGAGAGATCCCTTCCTTCTCTCAACCGGGGTGATGGAGCCTCCGAGTTGACTGCCCGTTTCAAGGGGATCGAGGTAACCGTAATTGTATAGCCAGCTGGAATGACATATTTCTCGAAAGTGCCCATTGCTCCGGAAAAGAAGAGGGTGCGATTGCAGAGTTGGTGAGTCTGGAGAGGAAGCCGTGAAGACATGGAAAGCTTGTCGTGGCTGCATATTTGTAAGGGAAGAGCTGACGTTGTGACATGGTCTAACGTAGAAGTAGAGTTGTCGATCTGGCGTCAGGAAGAAACCGGTATATTTTGACGAATGTTTATAGGAAAAGATTCTGACCTTGTTCTATTATGAATTAACGTAGAGCATAGGATCCTCTTGTTGCTACCCCTGCTTAGGCAGCGGGTTAGGAGGACAAAAATTGGCCTTTACGTATAGGCAGTCCTCGAATGCATAATTCTAACGCCGATGTAGACTGAGGATGAGTAGAGGCAGGCTCTATAGCGAATCCGAGGGAGCACGACACGGGTAGTTAAGGAATGTAGACAGCTCAATATTTTACACTCTCCCCGTATCTTGCAGCTCAACAGCAAGTACAGTGCCCGATCCTTCCAATTCAACTGCTGCCGGATGCGACACGAAGCCGGGCTGCTCCTGCTTTCCACCCGGCGCCTCATTTCTCGTCTTCGACCATAGAGGTGCGCCAATCTTGATATCCGACTGCGCACCCGAGGCTTTGGCATTGAAGGTAGAGTCGAGCTCTGGAACGTCCGCAACGTCCGCATTCCCATCATCTCCCGTCGCCGCCGGTTTCGTCAACGTAGCTCTCCTTCTCCTCATAAACCAGAACCCCAGCCCGATCAAAACCAGCGCAGCAACGGCCAGCCCCACCCCAACACCGATTTTCCACGAAGTCGTGCCATTTCGCGACGAGCCAGAGCCGCCCCCAGCTCCCGTCTCAGGCGCGCCCGAAGACTTAACAGCCACCGTACTGCTCGCAGTGGAACTGTCAACATTGTATCTTAGCTGCACGCTTGGTGCGTTGACAGCATCCGTCGCTTTAATATCAAAAGTGTATGTGTATCTTGTCCCCGTTGACGGAATCACAAGAATAGGCGTCGCAGTCGGGGTGCCCCAAGAAGATATACACCCATATTGCGTCAGCCAGAAGAACGAGAATTGAGTCGCCAGCTCCTGTTGGGTTTGACACCCGTAGTTTCCGGGCGGACAGCACGTGACGACGTTTTGGCGCGTGGAGCCGAGCGTCGTGCTGCGGGTGCATCCTGTTGTCCAGCCGCTGGGGCATTGGGAACCGAGGAAGTAGTCTTTAGTGGAAGTTCCGACCGCCGAGGGGAGGCACGTGCTGTGGTCGGATTGCTCTCCGAGGACGAAGAATTGGTTGGCAGTGTGGACAATGGTTTTGAAGCATGCCGGGGGGGGAGTGAACACTGTCGCTAGGGAGGGAGGTACGTTGGTGGTGGCCATTGCGCCCTGTGCTTGAGAGCAGGCCAATCTTCGTCGGAGAAGCCAAGTGGAGTAATCAAAACCGTCTCTGGGGCGTATGATGTTGTGGCAGAATCACGCACAGCAGGACGTAAGGAAATATCCATTTTGGAAAAGGGGGTTGAGAGTATTGAGGAAAAAAGTAAATGTAGGTGGCGCTAGGGCGGCGAGGCGGAGTGACACCGCTTTCTCCAATGTGGTGTTCAGACGCGAGACATTGAGGGAAGCTGAAAAAGTCATTATAGTAGTGCATCAGTAAAAGCTTATATCTGAATACCGAATCTTCACGTTTCCTCGGGGAAATTTGGGGTCAATGCGCCTCGTCAAACTTGCACAGCAAAACGTAAGACTTCCCCCCGAAAGCTGTTCCTAAGAATCCAAGAAACGCTGAACCCTATCCAAAATACTCCCATATAGATGTCATTCCCTAATCCAATAGAGAGGCTAATAAAAGACATGACACTTTTAGTAACCAGAGCTCTCCGTATGGAGATAGATCCCCTGTGCCCTGTTCTTTGTGTACCGCTCGCTCATCGCTCAGCGAACATACATCCTGTTTCACGTCCGGAACAAGGTCTCGCGGTCCACAGACGGGGTTTAGTCAATCGTAGTACGGCAGCAATATGCTCCATCAGAACCGCATGCGTTTGCCTTTAAGGCTGGTGCCACTGTCCGGACTTCCACTACCCGCTCTTTGGTATTCCTGCGAAGTTCGACTGCACCTCGTTCCAGCTTTTGGGGCTTCTTGTCAAGTGCATTCGGATTAGGTGCCGTGATTGTTGAAATAAGCGTCTTGTGCTCTTTGGTAAATGAGTCGTCGCAGATGATGTAAACACTGATCTCCAGCTTAAGGCCGCGTCTTGTTCGTTGCAGCATCTCAACGTCCGAGCATACCTCGGATAATTGTTCCAAGAGCCAGCCAAGCTGCAGGCGGCTTTTAACAACCTAAACAAAACAAATGTGATGCGTTACAGCGCGCTCTGGCGTGCCGAAAAACGGTGACTTAGTTGTGTGGATTTGACGGACTCTTGCCACCCTCAAAACTTTTTTTCGCGCTCAAAATCTACCATCCTTCCCGAATGAAATGTTCGGGGTGCTGGTTGGTGCCTTCGACACTGGATCAACGCGGAACATGAAATGATTTTGGCCCGCTTTTTGGTGAAAATAAATATGCAAATTGCAAGCGGCATGTTCTGGCTGGGGACAGTCCCGTAGCTGATTGGTAAACTTCTCCCAAATTGATCAAAATCTCATGTGCTTCAAATGCTTTACGCCATGTCGGATGTGCAGCATTGAGCTTTTATGCTTAAAAATGTATGCAGTCAGTCTATGTGCATACCGAATTCTCTAAAGAGAATGATCCCGATCTTCGATGTTTGAGTAGTCATCCGAAAGCGCAGTCACTATGGATCAACCTTTGAGAAATCGAACTTGATTTTTATGGCAGTGCTCTAAGCCTTGAACATTGGCTCCCAACTCAAACTCCATTTCCAACAGCCAAATACCTTCAATGCCTACGCAATGTTCTCCCCTGTAAGCCTGCACAAAGGCCGTCCCCTCTCCAAGGTATTCGCATCACACGTCAACCGGCTGTCCTCAATACACGTCAACTGTGCACCACCTACATTTCATTAGTTTTCAAATGATCCTACGAATGCCGTATGTGGGAGGGAGACTCTTACATCCATTGGCGGCCGAGGGAACACATCTGCCAGTCTGACCATTCACATTGCAGACATCTTGTTTCAAACTCGTATTCGCGACACAGCAAGCCCCGGTGGGGACTGGACGGTTGTCGTTCTGAGGGCGAGGGGCGGCGAGAGTGAGGGTCGCTAGTGCGAGGATGGCGGAGATGGTGAACTTCATAGTGATAGGAAAGTGGTGGTGGTGAATACACAAATATTTAAATATTGACTGGCGATAGAATATGGTAAGATGGGATGGAAGCTGGCTTTAGAGTGTCTGATGAATAGCAACATCAAAGGGAGGCCTTTTACGCTTTTATGCCTCTGCCAAGCAGAGCGCAGTGTTCCTTTACTAAATGCCAAGTGGAGAGGGCAGTGTCTGTTCCATGAGGCTTTGCTGCAAGTATCGTGAGCGCATGTAGTCGGACGTGGACTTCGAGACAATGTATATGCGAGCCCTGGTTGGAACAAGGTGCTGAGGCCGAAAGGAGCGATGCCGCATACCACACCAGTGACACGGCCCTGAGCCAACGTCACGATATGTAGATCATACACGACGTCTTGCAAGGGATTACGTACTTTGACTCAATGATGAGAATTTTTCGAAATCTCGGGTATAACTTGATATGCGCCCGATTACTGAGAAGCTGAGCGCCTGGCGATGTCGACTGCGATTTTCATAACTTTCTGGAGGTAATCACGATTGCATTCAAAAACACCGGCTCGATAAGTGCTTCCTTCTAGATTGAGAGCAAATGCGGGGAAGCGGCGGCTAACGCATGATGAAACATAACGGCATGTCGTGCATGAAAGTTCGAACAGTGATGCGAAACAGTAGTCTCTAACTCGAGAACAACAACGCAAACCGCAATAACAGAACCCAAGAATGCATAAAAGAGCGATGTACTCTGTCCGTCTATGTAATGGCGCCTTTAACTCCATGGGTCCCTTGATTTCAACCTTTTGGTCTATAATTTTATGCCCATTTCCAATCTAAATTGTCGTGATATATGTCTCTACATCATGTGTCAATAACTATTTGGCTTCATACTTGATTATTCTGCGTTGAATGGAAGAACTCACCTTTCAATGTTCTCGTAAAGCTCGCCTACTGTCTAGCTCGTCACCACCAAATACCTGTCTTCAGATCGCATCTGCCAGACCGCGCATCGCTCACACGATTGCGCTCTCGAAGTTGGGGCTTGTGAGGGTATCGCTACAGCGACTGTACTAAGCGTGCTTAAAGCTAGCATCGCAGTGGTATTGGGAGGTATTTTCCTGATAGGCATCTTTGATGCTGGGGTCGACTGGACCTGAAAGGGTTGGTTGAACAATGGATAGATGATTGTTGTCTCTGGTGATTCTGGATATGAGGACTGAGGAAGCGAATGTGCTTCTTATATAGAAGGGCTCATGATGTCGGAGACATGGAGTCCGCGCAAGATATCCGCGCATCCTCATGTTGCACAAGTAAATCCGGGCGCTCTCCGGAGGATGCGTTTGTATGTCCGTGTCATGCGAGATCATGTCCGCGCCAATAGCGAACAAATCCTTCGTCACGGAAGATCTTAGACAGAGAGGATTGGAGGGCAATATGAAACGGCGTGGCACAGCGTTTGTAGAGCCTCGGGGATATGAAATCTTTCAAACTACCTAGGTATATTAGAAGTTATATGACCAGAACATTAGTACTACCCTGCTCTTCACATGATTTACCATTCGATTATAAAGCCCCCAGAGAGAGCATATGTCTGTTATTATTTTTGTGATAAAATTCAAACTAAAACAAACGTCTCTGTATCCTCTTCTGCCCACGTCACTGCCTCCCCATGCATGATGCCCTCGATATAACAATCACCCAAAACTTTATACTCGCTCTGTCCCTCGTCAACAAGCTCTAACATGATCGGAACAATGCATCCGTGGAGTATGACTACCACTGAACCCGTTATCCCTCCCGTCCGTGCTTTGGTACCAATAAACGGGGCGAGTCCGATACAGCCTGCTTCCGTCTTCATAAAGCGTCTTCCTCTCCCCATGGACAGACAACAACCGAGGGATTCGTTGTAGCCCATTACGTTTCGAAGCTCACTTAGTGCCTGTGGCTCTATTCCAAGAAGTTGTTCGGTTGTTTCTTGAGGCAGATTGCCATTGCAGGAGGCAATGTTGAGGAAGGATATCATATCTTTTCGCGTCCAGGATTCGAGATCCGGGATATCCTGCCTGATTTGGTTTGTGAGAATATCTAGGTACTCATCATCGACATCCCAATACCGGGCGAATCTAGCGCTACTGATGGCTTCGACATGATCAATTATCCTGCCACGGACTTGAAGCCGTGCGGTCTCTGCAGCGGAGAATGACTGATTGTGAACATGTTTTCGACCTTTGGCCGCATTCCAAGCAACGGTATCGCGAAAAGAGCGCACGCCTCCAGTTGCCAACCGAAAGGGTGCCGATAAAGGAATCTGAGACCACGAAGGCACCCATGAGGGAAAGCCCTTCAGCTCCTCGTGTGTATTTGGAAGCAACTCATCCAAGTTTGCAGACCACATCGACAGCATGTCCAATGAGCCGAACTTTTCCGGCAACGTCGCCGCAAATCTGGTGAAGTTCTCTCTCGTTGACAAGCTATAATCAGGAGTGAACTCTGCCGCTTTTATCATTCCCACAAACGCATACAAACTATCGCATACTTCTGTTGTGGCAAACTCTGAGGCTGCCTGAGCCATAGTGCGCAGAAATCGAAGAGGCTGAGGGTCGGTGAACGGATACATGAGAAGGTTCATGAGAATGTTGTAGCTGAACCAACTCTGTGGTGCGTCGCCAATTGCGTGGCTTGATGGTATAGCACACAGATCTGCAAGGTCTTGTAGATTCAATTGCACGTCGCCAGCAAGAATAACCGCATTCTTCGAAAGTAAGATCTCTTGTACAATCCATCCCCTGGTGAACCAAGGCCGCTGCCAAAATTCTCGGATGGCTGGTGCGTAGATGTGATCGGTTGCGGGTTGGCCAAAAGTACTGCGAACTACCAAGAATCTCATATCCGAAGAAAAAGTCGCACTTCCGGGCGTGTACCTATCCGGTGTTTCCATCTTGTCAAACATTTCCTTGAGGGCATCCAACCATTGCCTACACACCCGGCTACTCTCATCCCCAGGCCCGAGCCAGACTATGACTCGAGTCGCCTTCTTGTAGATCTCAGACATCAGACCTATTTGCACAGACTTCTCGGCAGAGTCCGACTGGTTGACGCATAGCTGGTCAATCCAAAGAAGACTCGTTTTGGACTGCTGGGAAAGGTATGGGAGAGCCTCAGTGAGGTTCTTCGTGAGGCCTATGCGGCCGCCTTCTGAGTCAGAGAGTTTGAGGTCGCCTACACGAGCAGGATGGCCCCAAGTGTAGGAAATTGCTTCGAAATCTAGACTATGCTCTTTTATGGGAAGCTCTTTGTGAACGATTTTATATGTGTAGGATTCTGGGCCACCAGCGTCCTCCTGGTGGATGACTTGCAAAAGTCGAATATGTCGCTTTGTCTCCAAAGGCTGGTAATTAAAGGTAGTGGTATATGTGGTTCCTTCTGTCATGTTGGGCTGGTATAAGACTAACGATGTGGTTGACGCAATGAGTTCCCTCTCAGTGATGAGCTGGCAAACATTCGTACCAGGAAGAGACTAATGATGAAACTAGTCCCGAACAAGCTAGCCTCAGCTGTATCCTGGAAAGGTGCATGCAGGGGTCGCAGCAGAGGGTCCCTGCATCATGATGCTCTCCGCGGAGTATGTTTGATACTATTTCCTTTGTTGAAATTGGGAATTTAACTTGTCTGAATGAGCGGTGGGAACCCACTCAATATCATAGTCCCAAATCTACAAACTTTCATCATTTGGTCAATGTGGGGTTCTGGAGAGTGTAATTGAGTGAAAGATGGTAAACGTAAAAGAAGATTTGGGAATCTCACGGGTAGCTATTTAGATGTCTAAGAGCTCTACTAATTATACCTGCTCTTGTGACATCATTCATTACTTGCTGCCTATGGATGATATCATCCGCAGCGGTGACCGCAATTTGGTTGCCCTGACCGCAAGCAACTTCCCCACCAAAGGTTCATGGAGGATTTGACCTTCGTTTCCTCAACAACTCATCGAAGAAACTATCGTGCCATCTGCCTCGTAGGAACTTCTACAACAATCAAAAATTTCTCAGGTTAGTGGCTCTTTGAACCTTGCTCTCACAATTATATATTTGGCTCCCCATTGACCCTCTTCCTTAATTCAAAGACTGAAATTTGCTAAGACCTCACATACTGCCTCAAATAGCTTTAGAACCTCGTTCTAGTCTTCTAACTGGGCCTACGTCCCCACCAGAATCTATCTCACTGCAGGATCTTCGGCGTCCGCAAGATGTATTTGTTCTTGCTCCCGCTCGCTACATTCGCAGTCATGATTTCCGGCTGTCCGCCCCCCTTCAACAATATCCGATTCTCTCGTCACAGCAGTTTGGCTTCCATCAAGGAGGCCATTGCAGAGCATATGGCTAAGCACGATATGGCTTGGATGTAGGCTGTCTCCAACATCGCTAACCCTCACAAAACCTGGCCTCGTCCCAGGCCTGAGTCTGAGGCGGTCATCCAATACTGCTTCGAGAGCCCAGAGACCGAAATGAAGGCTCATGGTTGGGTTGAAGATGGATGGGCCGTCTGGAAGAACGTGCTTGGAGATCCTGGTCCTGGGTCCAAACACAGTGTGAAGTTCGAAGCGTTCAATCATGATTGCAATACATTTTGCTGCCTGACTGCAATTCGGACGTTAGTAGAAGGATAGGCAACATGGCTTCTCAGTAACTAGGGCTATATGAGGAGCGCATGACCCGTCGGCAAGCTGGTGTCAACCCTTGGTAAAATAGAGCACTAAGTGACAGAATGGACGCGAAGGAAAGTCCATACCTAGAGAGAGGCGTTGAGGGCATCAAGTGCTCTAAAGCTGGAGCTCCATGCATGTGATTTATGCAACTGTGGCTGATGTCGTTGTTCCCTTGTTTTTGCCGGAGCCATGGGGCGTCGAGATCATCGCCGCTTTTAATCTACCCTTCTCCCAAGGGCGCTACCCCACCAGGGTATCACCCATGCCTCTTCCTGCCAGGAACCACCTCAACGCTCCCAGCTTTTCACTTCAAAATCGCCCTGCGATCCCCCACCCCTGGTCCGCCAGAATGGATTTGCATCACTCTCCAGACATGGAAAATCTGACTTACAGTCCGCGCGATATCCAAAATGGGATGTTTCACCTTGATCAACTCCTGGATCGTTTCTCCATGGCCAACATCGATGTCGGGATAGACTTTTCTTCCAACCTTGGAACTCTATCCACCATTTCGACCGAACTCCTTCTTCAAATCTTCCAGCATCTCACCGTGCAAGATTTGGTACGATTCCGCCGCTGTAATTGGTGCGCCATATATACCACGAAAGGAGTCCCGCATCTCTAATCAGTTTTATAGTATACGGGAAATGTGGTCAAAGGAATCCTAGCAATAAAATCACGACCCGTCTCACTGCCATCGTTGTACACCAAATTGTGTCAGACAAGCTGCGAGGCTTACGACCGCAGAAATAAAAACACACCTTGTAACCGTCTTTGCCCCTACCTATATTTGCCGACTTACAAACGATACTGTTATGAATGCTTCGAACCATATGGACTCTCTGGTGGCCATGTATGAGCTCCAATAACCGGCGCTTATGCCATGGAGATGTATGGGCTGAATCGGGAAAGCCTGTCCACAATCGCCAGCTTCCGTTTCCTTCCGAGCACATTCTCAAACGGTTTCAACACTCTGAGATATGAAGGGGAAATGATTTATTATGATAGGGAAGAAATACTGGGCAAGATAATGGAGTTATTTGGTGTGATGCCTTCAGACCTCCATTTTGGCCTGAACGATTTCAGGTTCAAGATGCGTCGATCGGAGTGGCTCCACTGGGCTAACAAATACATGCCACTCTTTAGTGTATCTGAAGAGCAGCCCCCTGAGGGTTTGGTAACTCACATGGCTGTGGTGTACGCGCCATGGCTGAAGCCTGGAACGAAGTCACTCTAAGAAGCTCGATTTTGTCGGTCCTGTCTTCATACGAAGCGTCTGAATGAGGCATACACTGACAAATCTCTCTATTAGCATTTGCAAGACTGTCACTCTCAGCTCCCAGACTCCATCGGATTCAGAACCCGCACCAGGGAGGGCAATCACGTGTTCCTTGTTGGTGAAGAGGTAGTCAAAAGGAAGATTGAAAATGATCCACCGACTTACGAAGAACAAAAGATCTTATACAGCGATGGTACTTATAGTACGGCGACGTGCTATAGTAACGCCTCTCGACCGCCGGGTAACCTTGGGTGGATATAGGCCTCTTCATAGAATTACGTATCAGGCACGAGGTTTATGCATCGAACCCGAGTCATGAGATCAGCGGGGGTTCAGTAACCCCAGCTCAAGCAAAAAAGCCGTGCTTTCATATTCAGCAGATTCAAAGCTGTTGCGAAACTCACGCCATCAAGATTCAACGCTATTATTAGACCTATCGTAAATGAATTTCTACAACTGCGGCCTTCTACATTTTAGGTCCTCTGGTATTCAATCGGCCTATCGAAGTGTGAACCACGGCAAATAATTGATGACTCCTGCGGTCCGGGGGTCTTTAAGTTGTAGTAAGGGCCTTGCTCCGTGATCTTTTACGATAGAATGGATTGGTGGGAGCAGAGAAGCCCCGATCATAATCTTCAAAAGATGAGCTCAACACAACATAAATCGTACAATCGAGGCATGGAACATCCACATTCTCATCGCGATTGGTCTTTTTCATTGCTCTCTCTTCTTGTACACCTCCCCTGTCTTCGCAATCTCCACACTTGCATCTTCCCCCCTCCCCTCTCCCTCCAACTTCCTTACCAAGGGCAGCACATCCTTCCCAAATCTTTCAACCTCCTCATCATAGTGCAGAAAGGCTGTCAGCACTAGATTAACCCCCAAGCTTTTGAGAAGCAAGATTCTGTCGGCAATCTGCTCCTTCGTTCCAATCAACTTGGTCTTGAACCCATCGTTATACTGCACCAAGTCTTCAAACTTGGAGTTGGCCCACATGCCGGTCTTGTTGGCTGTGCTAGCACCTGCCTGCTGAACTGCATCACGGAAAGCATCAACAGCTTCCTTGTCGGCTTTGCCTTGAATCTCCTGCAGTACGTGTATAGCTTCTTCTTCAGTGTCCCGGACGATCACAAAACCATTTACAGCGAATCGGACTTCGTTCCCTCTTCCAACCTTTCTCGCCCGCTCTTTGACATCATTGATCTGGTCACGGAAGCCGTCGAGGTCATTCCCGTTCATGAAATACCAGTCACTGACCTCTGCGCCATTGTTCCTTGCATCATCGCTATTTCCACCCTGAAAGATCTCCGGGTGCGGTTGCTGCAAAGGCTTCGGAGCAAGTTTATAATTTCGGAAGCGATAAAAGTCACCCCCGAAAGTAAACCCGTCCTCACCCGCTGTCCAAATCCCTCTCAGACTGCGAATGAATTCATTGCTCCTCCGATACCTCTCAGCATGCTCCAACCACCACTCCCCAAGTGCCGTGAACTCGCCCTTGAACCAACCTGACACGATGTTCACAGCAATGCGCCCGTTGGAATAGTTGTCGATACTGGCGAGCTGTTTCGCTGCGACGGCTGGATTCCATGGCCCAGGAAGAATCGCAGCAATAACCTTCAACCGCTTGGTGTTGTGCAGCAAGGCTTGAGAGAAGGACACACTTTCGTGTTGGTTTGCAGCTCCGTATGATGCTGTGAAACGGATTTGTGTGAGGGCATATTCAAAACCGTTGTCTTCTGCTGTACGCGCATAGCGCACGTTCGAAGCCAGGTCCCATTTGGTCTTTTGGGGGATTTTGGAGATGACAAGTCCACCAGAAACGTTGGGGACCCAGTAGCTGAAGTTTATTAGTAGTTGGATACTTTTGTTGTGGAAGGAACTCACGCAAATAGTACACGGTTTGGGTCGTGGTTGAGTTCATGGGGAGTTGTTGGAGTGTAGCTATTCTGTTCTGCCATCGTGATCGAGATGTTACAAATACCTAGACAGAGGAAAACTAATGGGTCTTAGAGCAGAGTGGTGAAACGTGTCGCAGAGAGCTATATACAAGTTGAACAGTTACCTTCGGACATTACATCATTTAGCTCACATGCATAGGGGTGTGTTGAGCCCAAGTGCATGATCGGGGGGGTAGATGACACAAGAGCGCCGCTGATCATCTCTTTGTGTTGTCGAATTTTCTATGCATATTGCGTTATACCAGGCCCACGCCAAAAGCAATCAAAGCACCAAACATGCATCGCGGGGTAAATGGGATCTTCCTCAAGGCGTGCCGGGATCCTGCATATTCGAGATCTGGGTATTGGCATGCGAAATTGCATTGGTTACACTTTGGGAATAGAGAGGAATTGGCTTAACATGTGTCTAGTTGATCTAAAGAACTCTATTGTTTGGCATTCTAGCTCCCATTCTGCGGATCACTCAGTCTGATGACTCGTCTCTTTCCCGAGAGCTCTCCAGATTTGATTCTTTGCAAGCCGGGCTGAACCATGTCAAGACCCCCATCTTCAAACACCGTGTCTGGAAGCTGCAGATCACCCGTCCCCAACAAAATGGACAGCCATTGGCCCACCATACGACCGATAGTTCGGTTTGTGTGAAACAACTTGATCGGAACCTTGTGGATCCGAACGTTGGTATTTTTGACCTTGGGAGTGTCTGTCAAGCATATGAGATGCAGCAACGAAGAGCTGCTCAGACCAAGATAGTTTGTGACGTTTTGGAAGAACGAACGCCGGACTTGCACTCCAGTGCGAGATGCGAGGAAGTTCTGACACCATTGTGCCGTCTCTGACCCTACAGTGTCGATGGCAAATCGTATTGGGACTCGAAGCTCAGAGCGGATCTGTTCTGCAGCTTTTGAAAGATCGTGACGGTCTATAACCTTATCTTCACGAAGTTAGCAACCGTAACCCAGTGTCTTTGTCTATAGTACCTGCTCCTAGCAGTCTCAAGCGATCTCCATGTTTTTGGAGACTTGCTACGGCTAGTACTTTTAGGCCTGCCCATTTTGCCAATTGTATCGCGATCTGAGCAGTCACGGACGATGCTGGCATATGAAAGTCAGCTTTGAAGCGCAATTTTCGTCGATTATGTTCAAATACCTCCGTAAATTAAGATCCAGTCGCCTGTATGTGGTCGGTTCGATGGCGGAATCGCATCAAAGACTTCTTCATGAACATCTTCGGGAATCTCGCTCTTGGGTTGAGACTTCGCAACATCAAGCAGATCGATGAGTTGCAGAGTCTCTGGCCCTGGGAAAGTGAGGCCGAGACAGACTCCAAGACCGATGGCTGCTGTCACGAAAGCTACACCAACTGCTGCGGCACTCGGCGCATGGATGCTTGATGGGATTCTAACCGCGCTGAAGTCATTGACAGCGGCGTATTCCTGGAACGCAGACTTTCTGAAATCGCGGTAGTCGGTACATACTGAGAGAACCTGAAAAGGTTCAATCCAAGTTTCACAAAAGGTTCTTGGGTTGGGAGATGGGTTACTCTGGAAGTTCACGGTATGTACTTACAATGTCCCCGACCCGAATATCTGGGCGTTGCGTTGAAGTCTGTTGAATAACGCGACCAACAAATTCCCGTCCATTGATGCAAGGAAAAGCCGGTAGAGCAAATCCATAGTCTCTGTATGGTGTTAGCAATCCTCATAACCACGTCGAAGTCAGTACCCACGCTGATTTCCAGTCGATGGGATTGAGGCCAATGGCTTGAACCTGAACCAGAAGTTCTCCAGATTCCAAAATGGGAACTTTTCGTGCAGTCTCTACTTCGTACGGTTGTCTTGCCTTGTGCAGGAGAACTTGAGTTTGGAGTTTTGGGATGGATGGTATTGGTAAGGGTGATTCAGCCAGCACCGGGTTGGTCATTGTTTGCGTCGCCATGGATGATAATCCAAGGGTCGTAAGATGGCGGTATGTTCTCCTAGTTATTATGCTCAACCGAGCTATAAGAGGCCTAGCTGAGGCCGTGCTACTTGAAGAGCTCGTATCTCTGAGACGGCAATGAAATCATACGTACCTCGTATGCCAGCCCGTCCTCATGCATGCCAACTATCTTGGAATGAGCACTCGGCTGCAGGTCGGGTTCACTCTACACACAGCTCATGAGTTTGGGGCATTGTTTGAGTACCTTTGGCACAAAGAGCGATCTTCGCTTGTGATACCGTTATTCTACCATGGAATAGCGTCATCTGCCTAGAACACCACGCATCATGTCAGTTTTAATGATTAACTAGTTCATGCATGCGCAAAGCCACTTGGAGATCTAAATTCACCGATCGATGTCGACTTTCTGGGCACAAGAGTGACCGGATTTCAACAACGAGCTGGAAGAGCACGCCATGAATGAATTCGGGAACGTAATCAAAACAAGGGGCAGTGAACCTTTGCACAAACAGTAGATAGAGTTCGCGAGGAACCCAAGGGAAGGGTCAACTGCACCTAAAGACTATCCTCTTCTTATCTGGAAAGCAAACATGGCCTCATCGTCTGGAGATAGCGCTGCTATTCCTGTTGGCAAAGAAAATGGAACTCGCATCGATATTGAGCGCCAACGGACGAGCCAAACTGCTCCAACAACTGCACCCGTCCCGAAGACGCTGGGTGCCGGGGTATGCTCCTTTTACGACTGATATTCAAACGTTTTGCTAACTTTTGCAGACTGCGCTTGCGATAGGCGTGTTTGGTACGACACTGACAACGTTGTCCTTGAGCCTCATGGAATGGCGAGGAGTCGTGATAACCAATGTTTACGTTGCCAACTTCTTCTTCGCTGCTGCCTTTGGGCTCGTTGTTACGGCGCAATGGGAGCTCTCTATTGGAAACGGTTTCGCCTACACTGTTTTTAGTGCTTTCGGTGAGTTACAAGGTGTGACTGAGACGGGATTGTAGGCTGATATTGAGAAGGCCTTTTCTACGCCGGATATGCAGCCATCTTGACCCCAGCCTTTGGAATCATCGATGCGTATGGTGATGATATGGTGCAGCTGAACAATGCCCTGGGATTCTTCATGATACGTGAGTGTCCGCCTTTGGAGAATTTCTCAAAGCTGACCAAGGAGATAGTATGGACTGTATTCGTCTTGACTTTCTTGATCGCTTCGCTTCCCACCAATTTGGTATACATTCTCATTTTCTTCACCGTGGATATTGCCTTCTTGCTAGTTGCGGCGAGCTATTTTGCTGCCGCAGATGGTCATGCTAGCTCTGCAATTGGCTTGAAGAAGGCCGGTGGAGTGTTTTGCTTTATAGCTGGCTTAATTGGCTGGTGAGTACAATCTTTTTACAAATTCTAGAGATTGACTGCTGATGCCTTTTAGGTATCTCACATTCGCCATTCTGCTCAAGGACTCTATTGTTGAGTTTCCCCTGGGAGACACGTCAAGGTACTTCGCGAAGACAAGGAAGACCGAATAGGTCCACGTGTGGCATGCCATCTGCAGCGTGCGCAAGGTACTGGATCTGATTGGGGTGAACGAGATTACGGCGGGCGAAGAGAGGCTGAAAGGGGTGGTGGGAGATGCCGGACGGGATGAAAGAGAGGAGGTGAATGATGTGATTGCCGGCTGATGTTCCTAGGTTGATGTTGTTGTTCATTTAGGGTTAAAGCTAGTCTTCTTTTGTTTAGTACAATACACGAGTCCGCGTTTCCCTAATACACTCTGTGCATGTTGTCATGCTCTTGTCTACCCTCTTGTTCGTCGTGCATGCGAGTGGTGTGCGGGGATTTTCCAAGCCATACCTAATGCACCTTTGGGAAATCGGAGTCGCCACACGCAGGAATCCAAGCCTTACCCCATCCACGCTGGCCGGTACAATAGTCCCTGCGATCACCTGGACAGGTCTGAATGGCAGAAACGCTTCTTTATCAGGTTGCGACATTGAGGGCTTCAAAACGCAATTTGAAAACCGCAAGATGGGTAGAAGATTGTCAATCGCACGCAATTGCGGACAACTCAAAGCTTAGAAGCACTAATGCGTAGGTATATAGCCGTGTACGCGGATCTGACGTAGTTTTCGTCCTTCCTTCGTCGAATACACTACTATTTGCAAAATTGACTTCTTTGGATCACTTGTTTCGATCCCTCCCACCAGACCTATCACCATGGGCAGCATTAGCAACGGAGCGGGCAATGCCTCTGATGTAGCTTTTCGTGATCCGAAGGTGTATCAAGAGTACGAGAGAAAGTGGTCTGCCCTTCCAGAAGATGAAGCTGGGTGGCTGAAGCGTGCTCAAGAAGTTGCCGATGTCCTGGCTGTTGACGCTGGCGTAAGAGACAAGGAAAATATTTCCCCCAAAGCAGAGGTTACTCTCCTGAAGCACGCTGGCCTTCTTAAGGTTCTCGGACCCAAGAAGTATGGAGGCGGAGAGCAGCCTTGGAGTGTCGGATACAAATTGATCCGTAAGATTGCTGAGGCTGATGGGTGTGTACTTTCCCCTTGTTCGTCGAACCGCACTAACCTTGTTCCAGTTCACTCGGTATGCTCCTGGGTTACCACCTCCTCTGGTCCACGACTGCCAACGTTGTCGGTAATCCAGAGCAGGCAGACCGCTTCCAGAAACTCATCATCGAGAACAACTACTTCATTGGGGGCGCAGTGAATCCTCGCGATTCCGACTTGAAGATCACCTCGCAAGGTGACAAAATTGTGTTCGACGGCTTCAAACACTTCAATACAGGTGGCGTCATCTCTGATCTCACAGTCCTTGAGGGCGTATATGAGGACACAAGTGATCACATCTTTGCCTTTGCCCCTACCAATCAGTCTGGCATCCAATTTGCTCATGATTGGAATAATATCGGGCTCCGTCTCACCGAATCTGGCAGCGTGAAGATCAACAGGGTCGAAGTGCCGTGGGCCGATGCACTCGGGTGGGACGCTCAAGAGAAGAAACCTTACCCCGAGGTTCTCAAGATCCCATTCGGATCTTTGTTGCTTCCCACCATTCAACTGGTCTTCAGTAACTTCTACCTGGGTATTGCTCTTGGAGCACAGGACTATGCTTCCAAGTATACCGTGAAGAGTACTCGGGCTTGGCCATACGGTGGCGATGTAGGTTTCATTCTCTTCTTCGATGAAGTGACGCAGCTTGCTAACATATTTACTAGAATAAGGAGAATGCGACAGATGAGTTCTACATCCTCGCCACCTATGGGAATTTCCATGCACACCTCCGCGCGGCTGTCGCTCTTGCCAACGCGTCCGGAGAGCAAGTCAACGCAATCTATGCGAAGTACTCTGGCGATCTTGCTACTCGTGCCAGACTGACCGAACGTGAACGTGGAGAGCTTGCAGAGTGGGTCGCAAGCACGAAAGTCGTTACCACTGACACAGGCTTGAGGGTGACGGCGGGTGTCTTCGAGGTCACAGGCGCTAAGGCTACGAGTCAGAAGGTGGCGCTGGACCGATTCTTTAGGGACATCAGAACACATACGTTACATGATCCGGTTGCGTATAAGAATCGCGAGTTGGGTGAGTTTCAATTGTTGGATAAAGTGCCGGAGCCGACATGGTATACTTGAGCAGTCGTTGGAAGGCATGTAAATGGCCGCATTCGTCTATTGGGAAGTCTCCTGAATATATTTGTATCTTCTGTGAGATTTCGAGTGTTATTTTTGTGATTCCTTCTGGGAAACGACTGTGCTTTAGTAAAAGCGTTTTAACTTAATAGTGGAGGGATTGCCGCTGAGCACATTTGTCGAGATCTATACCTACGAGTTACTTGGAAAGGAATGTGCGCGACTTGATAGACTGGCTTGTCGACAAAACGAAGGGATGTATCGTAGTGGGGGCTGTGGACGGGAGGAGCGAGGATGGGGGATGGATGAAGAATCGATGTGGCGAGGACCAGTCGAAAAGCCTAGAAATGTCCGGAGGCTTATAGAGTAGTGAGAGCCTAGCAGATAATGTGGAGCCTGTTCTGTTGCGAGATTTATGTATTTTTGGTAATCCTACAAGTTCGCCTGTTTGCTTATAAAGATTCCTTTTGTAGTTGGTTGTTTGCACGAACTGTAACACAAACGATACGTCTCCTTGGCAATGAATTTTCATGTTTCAATAGCTACTTCTGGCTCATTCGCCCTCTTTTTCAATCCAGTGACTGTCTCCGTATGCTCAGTTGTGAGATGTGCCTTTTGCACAAATAAGCTTGCTACTACACCTAAGAACCCGAAAACAGTATACGTAATCCACATATTCCTCACCGCCCACGCAAACGCCTGTTTCACTGCCAGGTCCCAAACTGGATTTTCCAAGGTACGACCGAGTTCCACATTGGCAGCGGCACTGCTCCCGGAAAAAGCATGAAGAAGATCAGCCGGCAGTCCAGCAGCGCGGAGGAACGGTTGCCGATTATCCATCGAATTCTGGAAAATCGTCCCGCCGATAACCACGGATACTGCGAGCGCAAAACCACGTATAAAGCTCAGTGTCGAAGTCGCTGTGGCCACTTCCTGTTGTGGGACTTGACTTTGCACAGCAATCATTGGGGGCTCGAAAAGCAAGCCTGAGCCGAGTCCACCTATCATTTGGAAGCCGATGATCATGGCTTTTGAAGTTGTTGCTCCAAAGTGAACGAACAAGCCGAAGCCGACACACAGTAAGAGGGTACCTGTCCATATGATCTCAATGAAGCGGCCCGTACGGTGGATGATGATACCACAGGAAACACCGGCGAGGGCAGTGGTTACGATGAACGGTAGTAGGAGAAGACCAGAGGTCAAGGGCGTGGCTTCGAGAACTGCTTGAAAATAAAGGGGCATGTAGTATTCGGCACCAATAAACACCTGAAGCGATTAGTGGGAAGTCTTTAGCATGAACTATGAGGAAGTTTAAACTTACGAAACCATGGAAAAAAGTGACCAGCAGTGCAGCAACATTCGTTCGTTGCTTGAATAATCCTATTGGAATGATCGGGTATTTGGCGAATCTCGCCTCATTGTAGACGAACGCGAATATCATCACAGTTCCCACAACAATGAGCGCAATAACCTTTGCAGAGTCCCAGGGGAAAATGACGCCTCCGAAATCTAGGCCGAGGAGGATCATGAGAGTGAAGCCTAAGAATGTGAACATTCCGGCCCAATCCATGGCTTTCATGCCTTCTACGAATGAGGTATCCTCATGTTGGATGTCGAGGAAGAGTAAGATCAGGAGAAACGCGAGTCCAGTTATTGGAAGATTGATGTAGACTTTGAGAGCGTTAGCTGTGAAAACAAAAGGCTTATAGGTTTTACGTGGAAATACTTACAACACCATCTCCACGAGACAAGCGATGCGAAAACACCTCCTAGGATAGGTCCAATGCCGCCAGCCAGAGCCCAGATACCTTCAGTGAGACCCATAAACAAAGTCCGTTGCCTAAAAATCCGAATTAGCAACCACTCATGAAGGCACTCAGTGCAGACTCGTACCTCATGCTGAATAAATCACTTATGCAAACATGAACCAGTAAAATCAACCCCCCACCCGCAGCACCTTGAAATGCCCGTCCGATAATAAGTGCCTCCATAGTCTTCGCCGTGGCACATACTGTTGAGGATGCAAAGAAACATGAAAGAGCAAGTAGAACAATCATTTTTCTGCCCCAAATATCGGAAAGCTTGGCCCAAATTGGCCCAGCCGCGGCATTTGCGAGAAGGAAGGCGCCTCCAATCCAAGTGTAACCAGCTGCGGATTTTAGATCGCGGGATATAGTTGGAGCAGCAGTTGCGACAATAGTTGCATCCAGAGCTGCTACGAACAAAGAGAGCTGGAAGTTGTTAGGGGGTTTTCTTCGCTGGGCGATAGTGTTGTCATAATCCCGAACAGATGTATTGTAAGAATGATCAATATAATGACTTACAAACAAGGCGACCACAATAGCAATCATACGCCATCTACTCCTCTGTTTCCCATCGCCGCCCACAACAGAATGTTGGCGGTGTAAAGTTTCATGAGGGGCGACAAGACTCTCGGAACCATGCACGGACTCTATTGACTTTTTCGGCCTGGAGTTGTTCTCTTGGGAAAGACCGAGCGAGTCAGTAGTCATTTCAATGGCTTCGTGAGCCATATCGTCTACCTCGCTGCCGATAACTGATGAAAGGAAGGAAACAAACGTGTGGAAAGGATGGCAAAGTTGCGTTCAGCTAGAAATCATTCCGGGATTGACTCACGCCCTTCGCTTGCATGCATGCCAAGGGTCTCTACTAGCGAGATTTACCTCACCTTAAGCTGAAGACGGTAAGCCTTTGCGGGGCATGTCCCAAAATGATGAGAATGGAGAAGTCGGCGCATTCGTGGTTTCAATGTTTTACATACAAAATCATTTGAACATAGCAGCAAAACCGTATTTACATGGCCTTGGATCTACTTGACTATCCCAAAAGTAGTTTGGGTATTACTTTGCAGTGCCAATCTCTATGGGAAAACATCTTATTCACCAAAGAATTTCCAGTTGGATTGGTTCAATGTCACCCGTGCCCCAGGGAGTAAGATGGTTTTTGTGAACTTGACTATTCGGTAGCTGCTTATCTGCGTTTCCATGAAGGATTCACCTTGCCTCCTTTCAGTTTCTACCAACGTGGATGACTGCTCCTAATATAAAATTGAAAAGTGTATGATCCAGAAAACACGATGACTCTCTCCTTCATGCTCTATCTTCAAGGTTCTTATTATCATTCAATACAGATATCATTACCCGTGCATTTCTTTATATATTACTCTGGACCTCATAACGCAAGTATTTAGATCCAGGATTTGGAAGCTACCATGCCATCTGTCTCTACAGCAGTCTTGTGATTAACGTTGTGATGTGACTCGCATTTGGACCATTGGACCCAGATATGTTTCTCCCTCAAAACTGAACTCCATGATGATCCTCCCTTGTTCTGTTCTCACTGTAATTTTTCGGTCTGGCTTCAATACCTTAATTTGAGTGACTGTTCCAAGACCTATCTCAGTGATGTGTAGCCATGATCGATTTAATACGGATACCAGACATCTGCCGCGATGTCCAAGTCGGTGGTAGATATCAAAATAGGGTACATCATCATGATATGTGTAAAAGTCTTCACTACCAGGATATTGTTGCCAGCTACGAATGCCAATGAATCGTGGCTCCGATCGTCCAAGTAAAGTCGGGATATGCCATTTGTGAGACCGGGTGTGGATCCGCTGGATGAGGAGAACGTTCTCAGGCTTGTCGTAGTGGATCGATTCGGTGTGAAAACGGCGGTGAAGATGGCAGAGCACCACCCACTGTTCGATGGATAAGGACGCCCTCAATATATCGCACAATAGGCTTGTGATGTGACAGGCCATTGTCGAGTCCCAGACATAAGGAGTAATACGGGGAAAATCCTGACGGAAGGACCTAAGAACCTCGGCGATGATGTCCATGATTTTCCCTTTGAATTGATCCAAATCGTTCTGGGCCGCAAGATCTTTGACGTCTTTCAACCGACTAAGGATATGCTCTTGAGCTAGATGATCGGCATGATTGAGGGGTGGAGAGAGAGTAGTCGCCGGGATCGTGAGAGGCTCGTATTCCAGATGCGGTGATCTCCATATGTCTTCCCCATTGGGACCGGTGGGCTCACATTTCGTGATGGCGTCTTTTATCCGACATACTTCTTCGGAAATGAGCTGTCCCCTACACATCGGGCATTTGTGGAAATTTGGACGGTGTTCCGGACGGTGTAAGAGCTGTTTAGTACCCTTGTCAAACATTTTCCAGAGACATTCTAGGTGGAAGATATGGTTGCAACGTGTTGCACAAACTTGTCCATTCTCCTCTTGCCAGTCAAGGTAGCAGATTGGACAATACGGGGGGTCCGCTGGTGGCGCGACGAGGTTGATACTATCTGTCAGCCTCTCGCACATTGTGTTAATGCCAGACCGTTGGTTTCAATGTGAAAGACTATATATCGAGAATCTAGGATATCGAAGTGGGGGGGGGGGATTGTTGTATTCTGGCGGTTGTGGTTGAATTGAGATATCAGGGGAGGGGGGGTTTTTCTAGTAAGTGACCTCGAGAGATAGGGCAAGCCTATTGGCTACTGCTAGGCTTACCAGAGCAACGGCAGTGAATTGGTAGCCACCACCTGCATGCGCGGAGAGCTTTCACGTGCTACATTCTCATAAGAATCTAAAACGAGCGCGCGATCTCGATGAGGTAGGGTTTTCCAGATCAGGATGGAAAGCGGGATATCGCCTTTCTAAATAACTTCCTTAACATCATGGTTTCTGGCTGGTAGGTTGCTTGGTATTGATGGATGGCCAGTAGCCTGATTAACGGTGAACTGATCGACCAAGAATACCGCCGTCTGTATGTGCCTGAAATCACAAGACTGCCATCAGGTGGGCACAATTTTGGTGCTGACTACGGTACGATATACTGTGTTTGAATCTTGAAATAAAGATCTGGCTTTTGAAGTCGAATTCTTCTGTACATACAAGTAACGTTGATGCCCTTGAAGCTTTTGCATTACCACGACTCGAAAAAACTCACAATATCGTGTATTCTCAAACCCTGCACATGCTTCCAAAGGGCGATCGAAAATGCCGTCTAATAAAGTTGCATCAGCTTTTGGGAGGGTCATGGCTGGAATGCTACACCTCTTTAGGATTGGCAATTCCAAAAGCAAATCGAACTCATGTGGTTCCGGTGCGACGCTCATCCTCCAAGGGTGTATCATAATTGTCGCATCTCCACATACAGTGAGTATGAACTATGCCCCAATTGGATCTTGACATTCGGAGCTATGGGGAACCTGGTTGTCAGTCGCTGAATCGTCTCTCAAAGTCATTACACTTACTTGGATTTCATAGGTTCTCGGAATGAAAAGGCTCCTCCAGTTGTTACACTCTTTCGTCTTATGTGATGTCTATTCAATCGCAGTGGATGTAGATGTTATCGGGATCCTCGGGGTCCGTTCGACTCGGGCAACTTTCTGGATGCTTGTCCGCCGGTCTCGGAATTGCATCGACAACACCTGTTCCCCACTTTTGCTTCGGAATGCTGATGGGTCCAGGACTGGTATGCGCTTCCCTTGGGTCGTGGATAGGCAATTGCTTTGAGTGAACTGGTAAAGGACTGCAAAGGCAGCAGGTGGTAAAAAAAATTAAAGCGCAGAAGAGGGAAGGATGAGCCATTTTGAATTAAGGAAAGTATCGAGGTAGAAACTGACAAGAAGACAGATGAGGTAGCGTCGACAAAGTGTTCAAATTCAGGCAACCCTGCGTTTGCCTGAAACCCCTCGACACCGGCAGCCATTGTTGCACAGTTGCATAGATTGACGCCTCTCCCTTGAAACGTCGGGTGGCTGAATCCAAATGCAGGGGTGCGGATAGCAACCCATCACATGATAATCGGACTGCTAGCCGAACGCTGAATCACGGTATTTTGCTCTCTACAAGATCCTACCCCGAAATTATCTCAGCATCATTTCTCCGACATGGATTCAACGTTCTGCCGCTCAAATGGTTCAGGCACTTCCTGTGTTGAAAATGATCGGGCAAGTCCGCTGCGCCCCATGCAAGGTGCTCGTATAGATGCAGCGCCCGGCGCGTAATAAAAGCGCTGTGCAGCCAACCGAATTATTGGGAACAAACTGAGAGTTGATGATGCATTGATGCAAGCTTTCTCTTTGGATGCGGCACAGGATTTTGGGGGCATAGTCTAAACCCACGAGGAATGATCCAACTAACCTCTGCTCACAACTTACACGAATTGCACACTTGGCCGTAGTATCCATTCTCAACTTGTCATATTCTACATCTATTATCTGTGAGGATGGCTGCCCGTTGCCACGGCCCAAATCCCTCCCACCATCCTATCGCAGTCAGATCTCAGTCCTCTCCAAAGAAACAAACCATTCAAATCCATGGGCTATTACTCTCGACCCATCTACGATCATCGCATCTCGCTGGAACAAGTCCAGAGAGATTGAAACATGGAAATTTCCATCAGATGAATCTTACACAGAATATGTCAATCATATCGTCTCTAGCCATGGAGGAATACTCACGAGCGGAAGTTGATTTATCATAGAAGGTGAAAAGCGGGTGCTTGCGCCTCGAATTGCCCACAATCATACTACCGCTGTCGAAGCTTTCAAAAATAATATCAAATCAATGAAGGGCAATTTGGTCACCGAATTGCATCTAGAGGGAGATCAAGAATACACCACTTTATACCATCCAGCGCCACTCAGCTACTCCAACTTCACTGCAGTCGCTCGAGGAATATTTCCAAATAGTAGAGGTACTAAAAATTCTTCGAGATAGGCATGTGGTGACGAAGTAGATTGATATTGTCGTGAGGAAGCAGGATAGGCCTGCGACCTCGATATTATCTAGATACTCGCTTAACAGGCCGACTAACCTGATCAGGTTGTACCCGTGAAGTGCCAAGCCTAAGGGCGTTGAATCTATGTATATGATTGGTGGCCTGTGGCCTCTGACAAAAATTATGCATTCAAGCAAGAGGCCTACGTACCTAGAGCAGCATGCTATGGATATGGCTTAGATGAATGCGAATTGATGAGGACCCCCGAACAATGTTCTTTTTACATTCCCAGGCTGGAGGGTTTTATCCTTTTTATTGAATATGAAAAGGCCTACATTGATCTTGGATTATACGAAGTGGATCCAAGGAGCCAGAATTTTGGTAAAATACGCAGCAAACTCGGCAGAAACTGGGCGAGAGTAATGGGTTGAAAATACGTGAGGTCAGTGTAACGAAATGATAAAGGTTCAGAGCACCCCGACTAACATTATTATTTCATACAAGAGTCTCGGTGTGGAGCATTATTATCAAATGGTGAACCACTTCGTCGAAACTTTCCCCAATGGGAAGTGGCCCATCGACCGACCGTTAATTCGGTATATTGCTGTCATGGGCGAAGCGTCCACGGAAGCCATGTTGCTGCGCTGTATGCTCGGGATACTGTCTTGAACCCGATATACCGATATGGTCTTGAAGAATATTTACCCGATTACGACGGAGGGCTTGAGATGATTGAGAAGTAGGTTTTCTTGGTCGCGAAGAATTCAATTTTGTAATGATTCTAACACTCCAGGTACCTACTATGAGTGGTAAAGCTACTGTAGACCAACTTTTCCCTAGCACAAGTCCTTCTACTCTGGTCTTATGGAACAAACTCTAACACACCATGATCATGATATACACTCTTCACCCAACTCAGCGTACATCAATTGACGAATGACAGGGCACGCGGACATGACGGGTGGGGGATGACGAAGGCAGCAAGTCGGTATTCGCAGGATATGGAACGAGGTTGAGATGAAATTCCGATATCTGTATTAAGTTTGACGCCCATAGCGTCCGATTGTGTGTGTTTGAGCCACTGCTGCGGCCTGTTCTAATACATGTGTTTGAGGTGATTGCCCAAAGGTTTCCACACATCCCAGTGGGTTGGATTATGACGTGAAACAATTGTGTACCGCCTCACCCGTGATCAATCGACTTCCATTGTGAAAACTCGAGGATAGTCTGGTCGCATCTAGAGCTTTGCACGTGGCTCCTTCTCTCCCCTAGCTTTCGCATTTTGCTCCCTCCACCACTTCTTTCTCTTCTCATGCCCCTCCATGAACACATCGAGCCACTCCTGGTTCCACTCCGGCAACTTCCTTCCCTTCCCGTCTTCTGTCGGCTCACCAGCAATCCACCTGACAGTCTCAAAGTACTCTTCAAAATCCGGATACACTAGTGTGAATGCAGGGCTGTCGCCTTTCTTAACAATGCGGTCCTCTTCCCACTTCTGCTGCTCGGCTACAGAAGGAAGGTTGGCGCGACCGGATAGGATGCGAGCGGCCAGCACGGCTTGCCATTCGAAGATTTTGAAGGTGAGACCTGCGCCAACCTATCATTCATTAGTACGTGTGTGAGGCAAGAAGAGCGGAACCTTTTACCGCGCCAACGAATAGGAGAGTTGGGTCCTTTTGGTAGACCACGTGCTGGTACAGATTTGGTACTCGGTTGTTTCTGATTTCGACTTGGGGAAGGAATGGGAGGGACCATGAGTAGCCCGTTCCGAAAATGATATGATCGATATTGGGAACCGAAGTGCCGTCGACGAAATGGACAGTCTTGGCTCCGTTGGTGGTGTCTATCCGGGAGATGGATGGCTTTGTTGAGATGGCGGGGTGTTGGAATGCAACGTCCCCGAAGTAGCCATTTGCTTTGTGGCCTTTGATAACAGCGTAAACTGGGCCTTGGGCTACACTTACCAAGTCAACGGCGATATCTGCTGCAGATACTGATGCGCCGACAACGACCAGTCGCTAATTATCGTTAGGTATACCCCAAACACTAAGAGGAGAACGCATACCTTTCCCTTGTAAGCATCTCGTCCTCGAAACATCTTGCTGTGCTGCACACTGCCAGGGGTTGCCCTCTCGAAATCCTCTAGACCTTCGATATTGGGAACGTACGGAACGTTGTAATGTCCGCTAGCGACGACCACAGCATCGAAGTGCTCTGTCCACCACTGATCTTGGGGACCATCTCCTTTTCGCAAGACTACTTTCCACTCACTTCCAATCTTCTCCACTCTCTCTACCGCTGTATTGTACGACACTAGTTTCTCATACCCATTGCGGTGTACTAGTGACTCAATGTATTTGCGGATGATGGTGTGGTGTCGGAAGGGCGAATTTTCTCCATGTTTTGAGATGGTCAACGGGCTTCTCACTGTAGGAATCGGTGCATCCGAGAAGGACATGGGAATCGCATCAACATTCGTCTCCAAATACGGGTAAATCGAAGATTCAGCATGTCTCGGCTTTGAGGTTTTGGGAGTTTTGGCTGGGAAAGATGTTGGGATTTGAATGGGTCGATCTCCGTTTCGGGACGCCAGTGAAGTGAAGTCTGTCAAGTGTGGATGGGATTCAGTATCCTCGAGCCTACATATTGGTTAATTTTGGAATTAATATGGTTCTGGAATGGATGCAGTGAAACCACGTGACTCGACTCACCAGCAACCACCTGGCCCCTCACGTCTCTCAAATACGCGAATCACATCGAAGGCGTCCTCTTTCGCCAGTGCATCAATGGCAATTGCTCCCGCTGGACCGGTCCCAATCACCGCAACCCTCTTCACCGGAGCCATCGTGTCTCGGTAATTCCCAATTGATAATCGAGTCTTTGGAGGTGCGCGTAGATTTGGAGGGTTTCTTTGTTGCCGCAGCAGCACAAGGCTATTGATAAACATAGACGCGTTCGATTGCACATGCCGGTGCGCCGATGCTAGCTACGTCAAACGCGCGTCGGCATTGGCGTTAGGCGGTATGCAGGTGAAGACCAAGTCGACGAGAAGTGACCAGTTTGAGGTGTTGCGCTCTTTCGTGATAAAGACGCGGATTGCGACATGGAGCTAAGGGGTCGACGACCAACCAGCTAAGGCTTGGCGGCAACGGGTTCGACGTCTCAACACCAAACGTACCTGGAACCAGTAGGACGAGGTAAGATATGACAATTTCCCTCAGGACGGCATGTAATCGGCATGGAAAACGGCCCTGGTAATGTGCCGAACCAAGGGCGGTGGTGGGCCGTGATTACTGGTGATGAGCACGAAAACGGGGATGAAATTATATATATAAATGGATTTTTTGCTATTCGGACTTTGGGTACTTCCGTTTCGGAGAGACAACATGGCGATTGGTCGTGAGGAGACCGACTCTAACAACAGTGGATTTGCGGAGAAGGATGTGGAAGGCCTAAAGGCGAGGAGAAAGTAAGTCTTAACGACCTCGGTGTTTGCATGTGGGCTAACAAAACCCAGGGTTGACACCTCCGTCTTACCGTTCCTCTTCCTCGGCCTCCTTGTATTCCAACTGGACCGCATGAACCTGGCAAGTGCTCTCACTGATGGGTTTGCCAAGAACATCAAAATCAACCAAAACACGGTCAATCTCGGGAATCAGCTCATGTTCCTTGGGATAGTCGTGCTAGAAATACCGTCCAACCTTGTTCTCCAACGTGTAAGATCTCCCTCTTCGATAGCGTTCGATCCACCAACGTATCCTAGATCGGGCCCAGAAAATGGATCTCAGCCCAAGTATTTCTCTTCGGTCTCGTGGCCACGCTTCAGATCTTCATCAAAGACCGCACTGGCTTCCTCATATCAAGAGCGATTCTCGGCCTATGCGAAGCGGGCTACATCCCAGGCGCTATATACACATTGAGTACATGGTATACGAGACGTGAATTGGCGAAGAGAGTGGCTGTATTCTTCTTCAGTATGTTTGGTGGTAATGCAATAAGCCCGCTACTTGCAAGTGGTATCCTAAAGCTTGGGGGGAAACATGGTATGAAAGGATGGCAGTGGCTGTTTCTCAGTGAGTTCATAAAATTGAGACAATCGACGTCCATGCTCACCATCATACTAGTCGAGGGCATCTTTACCATGGTTGTTTCCGTGGTTCTCCTTCTTCTTCTGCCCGGCTCCCCAGATTCAACCTCGACCGCTGCTTAGCCCAGGCCTCATCCGTTTCAGCACCTCCGATCGTGAGCATCTCCAGCGACGGATCGTAGCTGATGACCCGGAACGTCGAGACGGCGCTCAAGGCCTTCATATCCCTTTCAAGATCGTTCGGACAACTGTAAAACACTATCGTCGCTGGCCACACTTCATCTCCACCTTCGCGGTTTTCTCAACATGGAGCCCACTCACGACGTATACACCATCGATAATTATGGCTCTTGGATTCACACGCATCCAAGCCAATGCCTTGGCTTCCGTCGGTGGGTTCATCGCCTTGGGTGTTGTTTTCTTCTTCGGGTGGCTTTCAGATCGAACGAATAAGCGTGGTATTTCTGTGATCGCCGCGCAGTCTTGCTATCTCACTATACTCATCATTGCGAGAACCGTGCATCCGAATGTGGGGAAATGGAGTCGCTGGGGGCTATGGACGAGTGTTAATGCTCTAGCAATGTGCGTATCCCATCTGATTGCCAATCCCCATATTGTATACGACGGATGTGTTGACGAGATCCAGTGGTTACCACCCCGTCCACAACTCCTGGGTTCAGTTGAACTACAAAGACCCCCGTGAAAGAAGTATTTCTATCGCAATGTGGGTCATGTCCGCCATCAGTGGTTTGGCGAGAACGCAGTACTTTCGGGCTGATGATCTGCCTTTGTAAGTTTGTATTCACAGTCTCAACTCTCCTTCTCATCCCGAAATTAATGCAACTCAGATACTCCAAAGGATTGCGAACGATGACTGTGCTTGCCGCCACTGGTATCTTGTTTGCCATTATTCAAGAATTGACATACTTACTGTACAACAAAAAGGCGCTGCGAAAGTACAGGGAGGAGGGAAGGGGAGCAACCCTGGTTGTATACACCTTAGTGAGGCTGTCGTTAGCTGCAACTGTAAGAAACATACTCAGCTATTCGATAGTCAAATTAGACCGACCGTAAGAGCATGGGGCGGGGCGTCGTAACCTACCTACAGATAAATTCACACTGCCAAGTATGCCAATCTACTCTAAGGATACTAAGCGATGTTCCACCATGAACCAATCCATAAACCGTTCCTAATGTGTGCAATTACGCGATATCTTAGCAGGACTTTCTAACAGCCTACCTTCTCTAGCCTCGAGAGTGTATGGTGCAAATATCAACTTCAATTCTCCATACAGGTGTCTCCAGACTAAGAACACTGAATGAGTATGTGACATGAGGTAGTCGCTTACTCATCTGAGTCTTGCCTATTAGGCAGATGGTGCCTTGCAACTGAGGCTGAGATTGGGGTCCTGGTTCACAGCACGTAGTAAGCATTCCTTCCGAAAGAGTTGATATGGAGATACTTTAAGCTTAAAATTCCTCGTGTTCCATCCAGATGGTGCACCACGTTTTGATAGCAAGCTCTTCATCGTGATCTTGCTAATCCCCTCCAGCGGCACCACAAGGGCAGGTCTCGTACTGCCATGTAAACTACCTATCCAGAGCCTAACGCCAACGCGAAGATGCCTTCACACCAAATACCTTACGATCGTTCATGTTCCCAAAGATCGTCAACAGAAAATACTCAAAATCCGTTCATTGACCGCAAGCCAAAGCAAAGAAGTTACGCTTCACGATCTGTATGGACACGCTCGCTAACGGTCACGGGAACTCTCGACAACACTCTTGGGAACAAGTGCCCTCACAACTATTATTGTCTTACTGCTGTGCTATCAGAATAAACCTCTCAATCACTGGAAGATACATATACAACTCTCTAACATAGCTGCTTCACCATCCCAAGTTTGCAGTCAGCATTGCTGATATCAGTGGCTACATGCATGGGGCAGTTGAAATGGACCTCTGAAGTGAGACCTGGCCTAGGTCACGTGATATCAATCCATCCGTGGCTGATCGTAGTCAGGTTTTAGACCACATACCCTATCAATATCATAATTACGCAAGATCGGAGAGAAAAGGGTCCTTAAGTATCTCAGCAAGAAAGCATAGAAGGCACCTAGTAGAAATCTCGAGGCCTGTTTCTTAGACCTATGTCACATGATCCATTCCCAATTTCTGACACTTTCTGACACACTAACCCAGAAAACGCTCAAAAGTCTCCGAAGGTGTGTATATAAGTCTCCGTGATTCATCATACAGGTGAAGGAACATAGCTGCGTCCTTTCTCATTTATCATCGTTTCCGTTAACGCCGATGCAAAGACGCCGTTTGTTCGATCGCTGAGTTGATACGGGGCTTGTTTCCTCCAATCACATCACCATTACTCCACCAGTTGGGGCACGGAGGCAGCTTGCTTGATCAATAGGTCAGGCTGGTTGGACTCAATCCAGTACATCATGCGAATCACAAGAGAATAGAACGCTTTTGGTTGCATGTCAGAATGTCAAGGCCTTCTGTCAGAAGATTCCTTCTAAGGTCTCATCGATTTCAAATGGTCTCGGTTTGCAAGAGACGTGGTAAAGGAACAGAGCCATTTTCTATAAAGTCTGGCTTACAATGTCTTCCTCAGCCATCGGCCTTCATTCAGTCCAACAACATATTCCATCACATCCATCTATCTCACTACTCCGCTGCAATGTCTGCAGCAGTCGCTCAGTTGACCGATCCGGATGCACTCACCTCCCCATTCGCACTGACGAAGAACTACTACCGTGATGTATATCCCGCCGTCAACCCAACGAACTCCAAAAACAGTGCAAAGGGCAAATCGGTATTGATCACTGGAGGAGGTCGTGGAATTGGATTAGTATTTACATGTTCTCTGTGAAGTATGCGCAGGGCTAACAGTCGACAGGGTATTACACTCTCATGGGCCAAAGCTGGAGCATCCACAATCATTATAACTGGCCGCACAATGACCTTTCTTGAATCCGCAATTGAAGAAATCAGGAAGATCTCCCCCTCGACCAAAGCCCTGGCCTTTCCCTGCAACGTCACCGACCCAACAGCCGTCCAATCTCTCTTCGCCAAAACCAAGAGCGAAATCGGTCACCTGGACGTCCTCATTTGCAATGTTGGCGGCATCTCTCATGCCGAAGCCGACCTCAAGATCGGAGAAAAGTCCCCTAAAGACTTCTTCTACGACATCGACATAAATCTCAAGAGCGATTATCTTTGCATCCATCACTACCTCAACGCCTTTGGTTTCGTCAATAACCCGACTCCACCCACGGGAACAATCATCTCGGTGTCCACGGCTACTGCTGGCTTTGTTCTACCTGGTCTCAGTTCCTACGGCATTGCGAAACTTGCCGCGGTGCGGCTAATGGAGTTCCTCGAGCTGGAATATCCGACTATTCGCGGGTTCTCGGTAGCACCCGGGACAGTGCTGACGGATAATCTGGCGACTTATCTGCATAGGTTTGCGTTGGATACCATGGAGTTGGCGGGTGGTTGGACGACATATCTTGCGAGTGAGCAGGGCGATTATCTGAAGGGTGATTGGGTGAGTGTCAATTGGGATGCTGTGGAAATGGAAGAGCATAAGGAGGAAATTGTGGGGAAGCAGTTATTGAAGAGTGGGTTTTTGAATGTCACACCAAGGCCAGGTGGGTACCCCTGGGGAGAGCTGTAGGGATGCCATGGTTGTCTACGGTTCGGTAGAATGTCTGCCATGATGGTTTGACGAATGAGCGCATGTAGGCAATAGAGAATCTTGAAATTTGATGTCTTAACCGAGATTATTCGTCCAATCAGGTCTTGATGTGCCACTAGAATCGTAGTACCACACATACCAAAACAAGGAAAAACAGAGAATCCGACTGAAGAAGTCAAATACGAACACATTTTTGGATCCAATCCTCATATTCTCCTCTTCACACATTAGAACATGTTTGCGCGTCTCTGAATTGAAAAACAACAGCCATGAGGCCATGGATATCCCCAATGACCACAGGACATACATGTGGCTGAAGCGGTAGTTGAGGCTGTGGAGGGTGATGAGGACGATGTTGACGAGGAGCATGGATAGTACGAGGCTCTTCATACGGCGGGTATTCGATCGAGCAGGGTCGTCCGAATGCGAGAGAATGAATGGCAGATATATGAAAACAGGGACAAAGTGCGCAAATAAACGGAGCGTTCGAAACTTCCACCTCTTCGAGATATTACGATCAGGCGGAATTCCGGCTAGGTCAACCGTGGCGAGAACTGCTAGCTGGAGGAGGACGGCGGCGCCACCTAGCGCTCGTTCGATGTGTCCGAGCCAGTATTCTAGCTGGCTTTCCTCAGGTATTTTCACCGCCTTCTCATCAGATGATCGATCGAGCGCACGCATAACCTCGACCACAAGAAAAGAGCCCAAGTAAGAGCAACCCCAAGTCAAGGTCCACGGCAACCCCTTGCAAGCCATCAACTTCACAGTCTGCGTTAAAACGCCCGCTACAAACCAGAGTATCCGAAAAAAACTCTTTTGTTCAAGTTCCTGCAGCCCTCTGTCCCTGCGACCTTTCATCCCTTCCACTCCCTTACTCTCTCCACTTGGTTGGTTTCGTACCGCGAGTACTCGCTTAGCAGCTAGTGCAGGAGAATGGAGCTTGTCGAGAAGCATGTAGATGCTGAATCTCACGAGAATGAAGACCGCGTCGACGGCGCATACGATGGGTGAGCTACGCAAGTATGTCCGGAGAGAGGGGTGGAAAGCACAGACACGACCCGAGGGCTGCATCATTGTGTTTATGGCGAGGGGTGGGAGGGACCAAAAAGCGCTTTGCCATGATACTTGAATGGGTGTCATGATGCGTACTTCCAGATGAGGCGGTAATTGGGGAGGTGTGCGCCTGAAGTGATAATGCGGTGGCTTAAGCGCCGGCAATACGTTGTTTCCCAGTGCAACCAAAAGGATTGTATTGGGATCTACTGGAACCTCAAATTTAGGATACAAAGACTGGGCAGCAACAGAAGATATTGAAGTCCAGTGAATCTCCAAAATTCCATAGGACGTGAATAGTGGTTGGGACAAGTGCCGCGATCTGGAGTTGTTTGAACGCATGTGTCATCAAATTGGGGCCAGAACAAAGGCACTTCATAGGTCGACGATACGAGGACAAGGCTGTGCAGAAACAAGGGAGGCGAGTAAGACTTGGAGGGGAGGGACTACAGCAGCTTTTCACCTCCGGCGGAACATGCAGTTTTGAGCCATAAGAAAAAGGATATGTAAAAGCATGTCTTTTCATCAATAATAAGCTCAGGATGTAGGGATTCATGTTCCGCCGGAGGTGAAAACATGGTGTACGTGCTTGGGGTGGAGCAAGATTGACAACACGCAAACGGACGACCATGTCCAAGAGTTTCGCCCGTCGGCGAAAACCCAAGCTCGTGGTGATTTAAAAGTTTATAACCATCACTTCGCCTTGAGATATCATGGGTTGACGCGATAATATGTTGCTACACCGTGATCGACAATCCATCCTGCCTTCCAGATCTATGATTTCCGAGCCTGCAGTATATGATGGATGCCTGAGTAGTTTATCCAATATTGATGTTTATGTAGGCTCTATTGCAACTGCACCGACAATATGTGAACTCTCCAAAAATAACAATTGCCTTTCTCGCGATCTTCTGCCATAATTACTCCATATGGTTGTCGTAGGACAAGAACTTGATCCAAAGGAATAACCACGAGAAGGTCGATACAACCAAAGTATCGCGGGAGCGGTCAATGCTGGTCTGGAGAAGGACCCCTGGTTCCCGCTCGGTGACAACGAAGTAGCCATCCGAGTCCAGCTTCACGTCTGGCTCTGGACCACGGCCATCGAGGCCTTAATCAGATGTTTCAGCACTGGACCAGACCTCCCCATGCAGATCCGAATCCGATCCCCAGCCAAGTCTCCCCAAGCCCCAAATATTATATCGCCCGGGCGTTCATGAAGGAATCTAGGAGTGAGAACGAATTGAATACCACCATCAATTATGCGTGGCATGTCTTGATTCGAGTTGCGGGACGGAAGGCAGCGTGCAAGGTACCGATTATGCAAGAATTCGAGCAGTTCCCAGACCATATAAGGAAACAGGTCTTCCTTGTGGGGTCTGCGATGTCGATACCAGTTGTGGCGCGGGTTGAATCCAGAGAATAGTCAAGGTCCAAAGCTGAGCCGATCAGAAGGAAGACCACTCCTTCAGAAAGAGCTACATCTCTAGGTCGCTCCTGGCCTGCCTCCTCTTCTTCCTCGGGTGAATCCCAGTGTCAAAACAAGGCAGTGAGACAGGTGGGATAAGAGTTGCGACCCTCGGAAAATCATTCCATGAGACATTTCCCGTGAAACTTGAGTGTTGGGTGGCATGCATTCGCCCAGACTGATTAATGCCCAAGTTCCCAGTTTTCTTTACAGATCGGACACTCCACGTCGTCGGCCAAGGGAACTGCTTGCACCAAGCAGCGGTCAACATACTCGGCCTGCGAGGGGAGTGTGATCATAACAATGCCGTTACCGGCGTTTTATTCGAGGCTGTAGGTAGAGTATATGATCGAGGGATTTGAGATTCAACGTATCCAGGGAGTTTGTAACGGCGAGGGTATGGAATCCCAGTCGATCGCAGGGTTGGTTTCAGTTGTATACACAGGGAACTGGCGGGGTTAAGGAAGAGATTTGGGCGTATATATTGGTGTTGTGTGGGTGACTATTTTCACGGAAGCGGTCAAGGGTGGCCATGGACTCCCATTCAACCAGGCTGCACTAGCCCGAAACTCTTTAAAGTCATAAGAGTAGACTTTACAGGAATGGCTTGCAGACCAGTACCGGATAAGATGTTCTCGAGTCGCCAGAAGCATTTGACCAAGCCGTAGGCATACTGTCATGGTTCATCTCGTAGCCCTTCACCATACAACTTTGAATGTAGTGCTGGGGTTTCCGACTGTGATGTAATTATATGTCCTTCCAGCGGGTTTGTGCTAGGTGTGCTTTGACCCGGCCAGCGCACGCGTATATGAACGTGATTCAAGCCAGTGTCTCATCTCTTCAGAGCAATGTAATTAGACAGATATCTTGTGACATAATCATGGGATTCGTTATCTTAAAGGCTGTTAGGACGATGCAAAAGTTGAGTCAGGATCACAGAGAGGAATTTTACCACTAAGCCTGCCGCAAAACCAGAAGATTTTCCTTCTTTATTGGTATATACACCAGATATACTTTAATGGCCACTTGTCTATCTTGTGCATATGCCGGATGCATTGATTCCACCACTATGCTATGGGCAATGTATTCGGCTCTGAGCAGACTTCTCAAGCCTTCAGACATATTTCAAGAAGAGTTATATTGGAAGAGGTATTCATATAGAGTTGATTACAGTCCTGCACTTTCCCTATTACGAAGCCTGATAGCCATATCTTATATGTGATATATTCATTCCCAAGCTTGTTCAAACGATGCTCCTAATACCCACTTGTAGACCAATCATTTTGTACATGTGATGTACGCCCTGGGATCCAAGCCCTCAATTCGCACCTTTGCCAGTGTTGGGAAGCGTGGTTTCGAATGCCTGTTCGAGATTTTAGTTAGGCTCAGTCGTTTTGAGGGTTCTGGGACTTTTATGGAGCGACATGGCCTCGGCCTGTGAAACCGAGTTCCACTGCCTCAAAATTCGCGCCAATGATATGGGCGAAAACGTTCCTTTGAAGGTCGTGATTAACCTATCTCGCGTGACTGCCATTGGCTGCAGAAGCTGCAAATTCACCATGACAAGGGCCTTATGCTGCACCAATCTTAGCTTAAAAGATTTCTGTGCCTTCCTTAAAACTCCAGAGTACTCTAAAGATCGGAAAAATCTCATCTCTCCCAAGTAAATCCGATCAGACTGTTCAAGCGATATATAGTCAAGTAATTTCATATGCTCGTCCAAGCATGATCTTATCGTCGGAGTACTGGAACAAATGGCAAGCCTCGAACGAACAGTAAAGAGAGAAGGTGGTACCGGCAATCTCTTACGGGGGGAGCACATAATAATCTATGCCCTATGAAACAATCATAGGGAGTGATTGTCGCACTCCAGCATGAAGCAACTAAAGGCTCTTCGCAAATCGAGAGCAAGCAATAAATTTTAGACAGGTAAAGGCATCCTTAAACAAACTCAATTGGATACTGATATGTATATAGCAGGTTCCCTCACATCAAGAATGGATTTGAAGGTGAGGGGTACGTTGTTGTTATTCTGATTGTCCTGTCTTTCATTCTGAGGTAGAACTTTGTTCAGTCCGGTAGTAGCGTTTGATCAGATGTTGAAGAGGGAGAATCCTCCGAAACCGAGAACCGTGGCACTTAGGATCGAATGGCTACCGGATCTAGCTGCTAAAAACACCGGATATAGTGAAATTATTTGTATTCCCAACGGTAAGGGTAGATAGGGGTTTCAGAATCCCTCCTCATAGGGCTTCGATCTTCCAACACAGTCACGGCCTCTTGGTCTACTTGGAGTGTACGTGAACCTTTTCACCTCCAACATAACGAAAACGGGCTTTAGGTGTTCTACCCTAAGACCATACTGCTTGAATAGGCTTGGATACATAGCCTTTTCTCTACCATTGATACTGCATGTTCTGCTAGAGGCGAGAAGTAGCCCAAGCACCAAGTAATCTTTCTGATAATCCCCCCTTCAAGCCAGCGAGAATGAACGACCCCGCCTCGCAAGGCCACAATGCATTCATTTCCCAAGATGGGATCTTGGATGAAAACATGCCGTGACTTGGTGTAGGGGCTCACACTTGGTACTTTGTTTTTGACTATGCATCAAAACGGACACTTCTAGAGAAACATTCTCTGCCTCTTTAAACGAAACCATCGCTCAAACTTAACTGTGGACTCGGGAAGGCATTCGAACACCCTCCCTTCTCCGCTCTTTGAATAAATTTTACACTTGAGCTGTGCAATCTCCTCTTTATCAGAATTGCACTCACCACATCTAAACATAAAGAGGAACGGGAATGGTAAGAACACACTTAATAATTATCACAATCATTATCTATCGTTTTTCATGCAGAGAAAGGTATCAAAGCCTATCCAACCAAACCAACCCAAACGCTCGCAGAATAATGCCAAAAATTTACAATCACAAACCAGATGCCAGACCAATGTTTCTTTGTGCCCTTCCGTCGATCCCCCCATCGATTCAAGCCGACTTCAAGCGTATACCGTACCGCCATCTTCGACCCCTATCCAATCCAGACGCCTTGAGACCGCCCTCCACCCCCCCAAATAAACACTACTTGTTCAACCTCTTCATCCTCTCCGGATCCCTCCACCACGCACAAGCCTTCATCCTAATCCCTTCTTTCTCCGCTTCCAAATACGTCCCGCCCCTCGCTTCATTCCCCACCACCATCTGCCTCCCGCCGAGACCCTCATACAACTCCCAAAGCGGCGCCCCCGGAATCGCATACATATTCGGATCGCCACTAACCACAAAACTGGCCCAATACGAATGGTACAGTTTGGAGATTTCGGGATACTTGACGTCTGGCACGCCGTTGAAATACCCCGCATCAGATGCGTGCGGCACACCTTCCCACGACTGCGCCCAGCCGGGTGGCGTGTTGAAGCGCGCTTTGTAAATGGGGACGCGCGCCTTGGCCATTCTGTGCGCGGATTCCTGCACGGGGCAGATGTAGCTGTAATCGCCGTACGCGGCACTGACACGATCGAACTGTGGACTCTTGGGACTGTCTGCGTAAGTAGTGGCAGACTCTGGATCCGGGTATAGTTCTTCGAGATCGGCGATATCGGCGTCGGTCAAGCCTGGAGCGAGATTCTTCATAAAGGCGAGGAATTGGGCGTTTGTGGTCAGGTTGCGCGGCGAGAACATTTTGCCTTCGTCGTTGCAGTTGCTCATTAGCGTGGGGATGTGGAAGAAGGTGTCTTCGATGCCGGACTGGGAGCCTCGGTGTTCAAGCAGAGGGCCGGGGGAGACGGGCTGCCACGGCCAGGTTATGTTGTACGTGGACTGGCCGTACATTGCGGCGGAAATGTATTGGATTTTGGAGACGTCGGTGGAGCGCAGACACTTGAGAGCAACGGGTGTGGGGGATGTGGGACAATTGATGTAGCGCATGAACTGGTCCAGCTGGCGTTCGTAGAGGGGGTATGTTGCGTTGGGGAAGGCGCGCGCGGTGGAAGAGCCCGAGGACAGGATCGCTTGGGAGAAGAGTCGTTTGCCTTCTAAGGAGCCGTAGTCGTGGAAGAGGAGGAGCCCGACGGAATGGCCTCCTGCGCTCTGGCCGGCGAGAGTGATGCGCTCTGGGTCGCCCCCAAAGGTGGATATATGTTTTTGCAGAAACTCCAGGAGCATCCTCTGGTCTTGTAGGGCAAAATTCAACAGTCCCTCCTCTTCCATGAAGTCAGCAGGCAATGATGCCAGCGCGCCCAGCCGATACTGAAATGTCACAACCATTATCGGATTAATGCTATGCGCCACAAAGGCCGCGCCGTCAAAACTCCGCCCATGTCCGCCCACGAAACTCCCCCCGTGAATGAATACCATAACCGGCAGCTTCTTCCTGTACGACACCCCACTCGTCCGGTAGACGTTGAAATTGAGACAGGCCTCCGACTGCTGCAACGCGCCGCCTGCATGCTGTATACATATGGGCCCGTACTCGGAAGCGTCCTGTGTGCCGTGCAACTCAGCCGGCCACGTGACGGGCTTCCACCGGTCCTCGCCCACGGGCTGCGTCGCATAGTTGATCCCCAACCATGCATCCACCGGCTCCTTGAACGGAATATTCCGCCACAGCTGCGACAGTATTTGCGTGCCCTGGAACGTCCCATATCCCACCAGATTGACATACAGCGGCGTGCGCGGTTTTTCCGAATATGGCGTCTTTGCACTAAACGACAGCCGGTACACATAGAACAGAGTGGCGAGGGTCGCGAGGAAGAGCATGACGGCGGCGATGCGGTAGCGGTATCTGGCCAGAAAGGACCGTCTCTGCTCTCCCTCTGCTGGCGGCGGCCCGAAGAGGGCATCTTTGAGCGGCGCGTCCCCCCATTTTAAGCGTGCCGGCCACATTCTTCGCACCGCGTCCGCCAGAGTCACCGCAGGGCGCGGGTTGGGCGAGAATGAGCGGGCGGCATGCGCGGGGAGGGGGAGGCTGCTGGCGGGGCAGCAGACGCCGTGGACGGGGAGTGATAAGGTGGTGACTCGGTGCGCGACGCGGAGAGGGGGAAGGCGAGAAAACAGTCTTGGTGTTGCAGATGCGAGGCGAGGCGCTGCGATGCGATGCGATCGGCGGAGCTCGCGGAGGTGCGGGGAGCTGTTTCTCTCTTATGTGACGCTTAATTCATTCAGGGGTGCTTAGCCGCAAAGCTTGAGAGGACTCGCCTGCATGTCGCCGGGCGGAACGGCCGTGACATGGCGTTCCAGACCCCCATCCTGGTCGACAATGGCTGTGCCCTGAGAATGACATCTCCTGCCCAGTCCGCGGGTGGGAGGATTATCAACTTGCGTGTTTCGAGTGGTTGGCTGATTCGAGATGAGAGCGCCCCCATCTCCAACAGCATCTCGTGGCGGCCAACTGCATGCTTGCGTGCTTCACCGGGCGCACCACGTTATCTCTGGCCGCTCCTCTCCGCGCCGCAAGTACGCCTCACGCTGTGTCCAAATGCGCACATGGCAAATAGCGTTTCATTCTGCTCGCTTCGATAAGCAGCCTGTATGTAGGGCAGCATGGCTCTGGACCATCAGCATCAGATGCATTACGTATGTACCCTCCCATACGAGTGCGGAAACATCCGTCCAGCCTGACCATCACCACTGCCTCGTCCATTCCCACATCGGACCCGAATACCCGGATCCTCACACCTTCCCCCCCGCAGCCTCCCTCTCCACTGCCTCCGCCATCTCCCCCATAGTGTCAAATTTCCAATCCCACTTCTTCTCGCCCTCAACTTCCATGATGGCCCCCGGCCTCACAATCCACGCCGTCTTCTGTTCTGGAAAGAACTTGTGCATGGGATGATGGTCATGAAACTGGCTAACAGCGGTATGCAAAATATCCCTCTTCTGAATCCCAAACCTTTCCTCCACCTGCTCAAACAAATACTCAAAATTCCTCCTATCCGGCTTCCACGTGCCAATATCCTCCGCCGTGAGCACAGCATCAAACGTGACAGCCGCCAACGCCTGCGCATTCGTTTGCGCAATAGACTTGTTATCCACGTTGCTCAACGGCACCAATTTGTAGAACTTGCTCAGACGCTGCAGCGCATCAACCGTGTCCGGGAATGCAGGCCACATCCCTACACTCTCGCCAAATTGCCTACTCTGCTCAGGTGTCGGGCCCGCACAACCCAGTTTCTCCGCCAATCGTGGGTGCACGGACGCCAAGACTTCGCTGTACAAGGCGCCGGGCGTCTTGACATTCTCGAGGTCGTGGAAGGCGTGCAGGACTTGTTCTTTGGTGAGAGAGGAGGTAGATGGCGTGCATTGGAGGAGCGGTTGGAGCGCGAGCCAGATGCCGGTTTCCCAGTCGATGAGGGTGCCGTAGACGTCGAAGGAGAGGAGCTTGAAGGAGGTAAGGGTGGACATATTGGGATCAAGGAGAATTGAGTAGCAGATGATGCGGATCGATTGCTCTGGTGTGAATGCCTTCAATTTTGGGGCCGACCTGGTTCTTTATACCTCCTACCACCCAGTCGAGAAGTGCATAGCAGCGTACACATTACGTAGCTCGCCGTCGCTGCATTATGCGCCCTACATGTTGCAACAGAACATCAACACGCAGTAATATCAACCTGCGAAATTTTTGTCGAGTTTGGGCATGGTGTCGTTGGACCAGAAGGATTTCTCTGGGGTTGAACGCTCATATATGGCCACGAGAGGCACGCCCTTCAATTGACATACTGAATCTTATCAGCTGACGCACGGTCTCGCCTGGCGCACACCCACAGCGGAATTTACCGAATTTTGATATTATTGTAACTCCACCAATATGGACCGTATTGAGGAAGCGCTTGCACATTTAGAATCCCTAGGACCAGGAGAATTAATTAATATTACTGCGACAGCAAAATTCTATGGCGTTGAAAGAAGTAGGCTATCAAAGCACTAGCAAGGTGTCTAGGGCTCTTGTACTGCATAGTATGAAAATCAACAACTACTTAATAAACAGTAAGAGAAGGAGCTTGTAAAGTATATTAATTACCTCTACAGCTGTAGCCTACTACCAATAAAGCAATAGCTATGCAACTTTACCTTAGAAATCTATAGTAGAGAAGTAGGCAAAGCCTAGCCAGATCACTTCCTCAGGCGTCACGAAATCTCTCTAGTTACTCACTAGACCTTTAGACTGGATCATGATAGGAAGAGTGCTGATTTAGCCTTCAAATATAAGCTATATTTTAAGCTTCTTCAGTAGAAGATTCAAGAGTATAAGGTGGAGCCACGGCATATATATAATATAGATAAGAAGGGCTACCTTATTAGTATACTCTTAAGAACAAAGCGAATCTTCTCTAGATAGAAGTATAAGGAAGGTAGCCTTAAGCAGGCTATCTAGGATAGTAACTGTAAGTAGATAACCTGTATTACTTATATCTATATAGACAGATCTGCCCTACCTCTAAGCCTTATCTATTAAGCTACTACTAGTAATATTTAAGATAGCTAGCTATAAGACTTTGATCTAGCTATATATACTATATTCTTTGCCTTATCTCCTACAGGCTGGACGAATAATAAACTTAGCCTATGCTAGCTAGAATAGGTATTTAACTTAAGAATAAAGAAGGCAGCTTAGAGGGTATACTAGCTCTTAATTCTAGATAGCTATAGATCTTATATCTCTATAAAGTTCATCAACTACTATAATTAGAATAGGATTCTACTAGTAGTCTACCTACCTTATTTAACCTATTTACTATAGCCTCTTAATATAGGCATATTTAAACCACTATTAACAGCCTACTTAGATACACTAGCAACTTTTATATATAAATCTATAGGATTTATAGCTCTTACTAAGCAAGACTTCTTCCACCTATTTAACTAAGCCTAGGAGATCTCATTTACAAAGGAGAATATACTATCCAGCTTTAAAGCGTGTAGGATAGAGCCATTTAACCCTTAGAGAGTCCTTACTTAATTTAGTAAGCCTACTAGTAGTAGGCCTTCTTCTAGTAAGAGCTCTTAATTAGTTCTTACTACTTAGGATTAGAGATATATTAAGAAGCTTCTAGGTAGTGTAGTTAGTGATATATATAATCAACAAGCCTAGAAGCTTAGTAATATAATCTATAGTCTCTCTATCTAGGTTATAACTCTCTAGATAGAGAATTAAGGCCTTAGCAAAGCTCTAGTAAATGAAAAGAAGAAGAGGAAGCGTAGCAAGGCTCTTCTGCTTAAAGCTCCTGCATAGTATAATAGTGGAGCTATATTCTATAGCCCTCAAAAGGTTCAATAAGTATGAGAACAACAGGCTGAGAAGGATGCTACAGCAGAGCTCCTACGTACACAAAAAGAAGAGAAGAATAGGATTAAGATATCTGAGAAGCTTAAGAAGGCTTAGATAGCTTAGGAGAAGAGGCGTATGAAGGCAGCTGCAAAGGAAGCTTAATAGGAAGAGCTTAAGCAAAAATAACTCCAGAAGCAGGAAGCCTAGCTCACTAAGTAGGCTAACCAGCAACTTTAAAACGACTCTAAGGCAGCTAGAAAGGCTACTAGGCCTCCTCAAGCTCGTATTAGTATATCAGGGCAGGTGGTTAATAAGCAATTAATTGTTGAAGTGGTAGAGTCGCCAGAAAATCGACGAGGTCGAGCTATTAAGCTCCCTGATTGATATTATAACTAGCTAGTACACGCAATAGAATTGCTGTAACTAGTTTCCTACTCCATCAACTTTCTAGCTATATCAATTAATTATTCAATACTGTGAGCCTTCAATTGTAGCGGCGCTGTACGGCAAATTCCGTATATTAGATGAGACCGTGCGCCAGCTGATAAAACTCGGTATAGCGCTAGTAGATCATTTGGTAAAGGGTAATCCAGGGCCAGTTGAGGTTGATGACATACTCCACGTTTTTAAGAGCACTACCTAGAATAATTATATTGCTGTACTCATAGAGGTCCTATCTATAGTATATTTATTTTTCTCCAAGGAAACTATTTCACAGGCTGGGGGAGACTTTTTAATCACGGATCAAATGCCGGACATGGCACATGGCGGCTTCTGTATTTCCTAGTAATAATGCATATTTCATTAGCAATATGCACCATTGGGAACTCATAGAAGCCTGGTAAGGTCATTCGTGTTCCATGGTGTGGATTTTGAGCAGAAAGCACCCGTATTCGAGCTTGGGATGAGCTCGGGGAATTAACATGACCCACTACCGAGCGCACGTCCCCACCGAACGAACGCGAAACTTGAGATGGGCCACCACCAAATATGAGGTTATTGAGCCACGTACAAAAGCTATTATCACGAGATTTTTTGGAGAAGTAATTGAAGTAGTTATTGCAGTAGTTTGTAAATTTTAGATTATGTCATCAATTTCTTAGGCGGTCGTATTGGCCGCCCGTGACGAGAAGTTGCATAAACTGCTTCCTCTGCTATAGCAGGACTCTCATCAACAACTATAGCCTTTGTAGCTTTAGAAGGCTTAGGAACTTACTTGCTAGCCTTTTTAGAAGCCCTTAGGTCATTTTGGAGCTGTTTCTTAATATACCTAGTAATCTTTTTCTCTTTGCGCGCTGCTGCTTTTTTAGCAATATTATGCTTACACTTCTCCTTTGCTGCAACTTGGTTTAGACAATGCTCTTTAAGTAGCTAAGCCTTAGCAAGCTTCTACTGCTCTCTAAGCTTTATAGCCTCACTTTTTTAGTGTTATTCCTCCTGCTCCTAATAGTCTTTCTATTACTACTAAAGCTATGCTTAGCCTACCTTTTAAGGTAACTAGAAGATAGCTCCTCTATTATAGTCCTTTGGTGGTTCTAGTATTAAAGCTTTCCTACGCTGCCTACGCTTCTTCTTATTAGTTAGGGCCTCCTTAAGTTAAGAAACTTCATATTATAAAAGTGTATTCTTAACTAAGATAGTGTAGATTATTTGGCTAAGCTTCTTTGCCTTAGAGTCTTAAATATTGTCTACTACTTACTATAGCAATTACTCTATCTTTCTCCAATCACTTACACTTAATACTAATATTAAACTATTACTTAATAAGGGCTGTAAGGTGTCTAGTATAGTTGTTGTAAACCTTGAGATAATAATAGTAGGGTTGAGTAGTAAGATGCCTATAGCCTCAAAAGCTTTTAATATAAGCTTCTTATTAAAGGAGGTATTCTAGGTAGTATTAAACAACTTAAAGAAGTTACGTTTTATAATATTTGTAAGCCCTTAGGTATAGTCTAGGAAGGTAGCTAGTTCTAACTTATATAAGGCTATAAGCGGCGTAAATATAATAATATTAAGTAGTTAAAGCATATAAGTACTGTAAGGTAGATAGACTATAAGGAGAATCTTGTTATTATTATAATAATTAATAAAATCCATTATAATGTAGGAGCTATAGCTATTAAGGATAAGAAGCTACTATAATATATAAGCTTTAGCTTTCGTCTTATAATTAAACACCTGTTTAAGCTATGCTAGCCCTATATTATTACTTGTCTATCCACTTAGTAAGACTATAAAGAATACGCAATATTTCTTATGCTTAAAGTCCTGTAGCTAGGTGTCTTAAATATTACTACTTTAAGCCTAATAAATTAGTAATAGTATAAGCATAGTTCCATCAGCGCAGATATACGCTATAGTAGTAATCCACTCTTAGTTACCATCCTGAATAATATTCTTTATTTTTCCTTACTTATAGAGCTCTTTAGAGAACACCCTCTTAACCTTTGATAGTATACTAATTAAGAAGCCCTTCTTATCCATATTATATATATGCCGGCTCTTAATACTATATTATTTAATTTTACGTTTAAGAAGCTCAAAGTAGAGACTATACTTAAAGGCGGAGTCTGCTTTAAAGTGGTTATAATTAAGGCCAGTTACCTAGTATAAGATAAGGTTAATGCTGTAGCGCGCAACGAAGCAATCAGTCCAGTTTTTACTAACTAGTTTCTAGGCTATCTAGGCTGCGAAATTTCGTATCATAGGCCTAGAAGGTGGTAGCCTGTGTGTACAAAGGTCTTTTATATACTATACAAGTTGCTGCTCTTATACATTATTAAGTAATTGGCTATTTGCGAGTGCAGTTGCACACACTTGTTAAAGCCCTCTATAGCATTTTAACAGGGTTGACTGGGAGCAGCTAAACCTTTTGGCATATTCTGAATATTCAAAATCTTCTCCCAGCTTCAGAGATTCCAACGCTTCAAGAGCTGCCTCAATACCTGCCATAGTCGTTGAGATATTTGGTGTTGAAATTTCGGTAAAATTTGGTGTTCGCGTGCGCTCGGTGGGGACGTGCGCTCGGTGGTGGGTCACGTTACCCAGGTGCTGCTGGTGGAGCTCGGACGGTCATCGGCACTACAGTTTTTCCATCTCAACATCCATCAGGCGCACGCCTTGCCTCGTCGTCCATTTTAAATAATCAACTCGTCTTGGGAAAAACTAGACTCCACCTTCACCAATCACCCCGATTTCGAGGGAAGACGGCGGGCCGGCGACGATGAAGTATCCTGGTCGATCCCCGTCAAAGGACAACACAAACGACGTTGTTTGATAAACTTATCGGGCTACATGGATCAGAGGTATCACCCAGCCCTGCCTTATCGATGATGGAGCTACATGAGGGCCGTATCTTGGACTTTTACAAATAATCTCCGGGATTAGACTTGGGATACTGAGATGAGGTGCTTAAGCTCATCTCTAGTCCACCGAATAGTAGTTAAATCCATCAATCAAATTTTTGTACTGGGAAGTCTGACAGAACGATAGAAAGCAATGGTGCTGGGGTAATTCTTAGATCAAGGAAACGAAGTCTTGGGAAATTTGGCGAAGGATTAATTATTGGGCAATGCACGATATCATTTCCACGGCGTCGGTTCACAATTTTCTGTTTACTCATCCGAGACTCTGAAAGACAGAGCTTAAGCTTTCCTAATTCCCTGGCAAAAGCTTTTCACAAAGCTTGCCAACGCTCTACCGATATGAGAAAGAACACGGGATATTCGGGGGCAAATCTGCCGAACCTTTCTCCACCCACCATCCTGAACCCGAGTCTGGTATACCCAACTGAGTGATTGCATATTTCCAAGAGACCCCAGATTGGATTATCGACGTGATTGGAGCATCCGCGCCGTTGGTTTTAGGCAGCAGGCGAGGCTGGCGATGTCTCCATTACATTTAACTTCATAATTATTCCAAACCCTCCTCATCGCTCTCGCCCATATGATATCCGAATATCAGGCTATTGACAACATTCATCCCTCCACTTTGTAGAAACTGATGAGCTCTGGCCTATATCCTATTATTTCAAGTATTCAATTGATAATGTGTTTGGCTCACCTGGCCGACGATTTCTCTCTTGAGCATGGTATAAGTGACACGTAACATTGACAGTTTCTTGTGCTGACGTTTATACTAGGCCGTGAAACGCATGGAGTAGGGTGTAGGAAGAACAATCCACCAGAGCCCGGTCCTGAATTGCTTTCAATGCCTGGAACCTGGGTATGCGCCGAATGCGGCAGCGCCAACAGCGACCTGACACCAGACTTCTGCCCAACATGTGGCACACCGAGAAACCAAAGGAGTCTTTCTCTTCTCTACGAATTTCCAAGAATGCAAGGAGATGAGCTTGCGATAAAGGAATACCACATTCAAGCGTTCAATCAGCATACTGCTGGTAACAACCGGCTTAAAAACCCCCTCCCAATGTTAACAGATGGTATGGGAAGGTTTAATGAGTATGATGGCGCCTTGGCTTCGGAAAGCCATCAGCATTTGTTGTCCTATCTTGTCTGGTGCCGGACAAACTGGACAGTGGATTGAGAGAGTATATATTCATTCCTCAGCAGTCGATTTTGTCCCCATACCTGCTACCTGTCAACTGGATGACTATTGGTCATTTATCGCTATCATTATGCCAATTCCTGGGAAGAGAGTTATTCAAAATACAAAATACGTAGAGCACATTGTAGCAGAAACACTACACATGATTTTGGAACTTTCTTAGGGCTTGACCAAGTTCGAGATTATATAGATCCATGGTATCTAGTAACGAGATATAAGAAACGAGTTCGCAGAGCAATTATTTCATCGGCTAGACAATTTGGTGGAGTGCATAGAAAGGCACTGGTCACTCCTAACAACTCTCAACTACCCCATTTCTTCATTCCACATTCCAAGTGTCGTGATTACTTTCTTCATTCCTCAAACGTCCATCCCTTGCATCATTACAAGACCGAAAATGAAATGATAGGCCAACAAACATGGGAATTTATGCGGTTGACTCAGCAAGCGGGGTATTTACAAGTGGTCTGACCCTTGACCTTTCCAACCACTACAACATGTTTCAGTCCAACCCAAACCCCGGGAAGCAAACCCTCCTATCCCTACCCCGAGAGATCCGCGACTTGATTTACCCATACATCGCTCAGGAAGCCAACCTCTACTTTCAGGACCCCGCCAACAAGCTCATTCTTGGGCAATTTTGGGTCCTTGGTCTGCACATTCCCAGAAGCCCAATCGTCTCTATTTTACTCACGCATTCGCGACTGCGTGAAGAGTACCTCGAATCGGCCATTTTCAAGGAGCTTTCTGTGTCTTTGCATCTTAAACCTGTTGTCTGGGAGTTTGTCCATGGTCTGCGAGAACAACTTCCCGCTCAGTATCGTTACCACGCGAAACATCACGAAGGGCAATTTCTAGATGGCAACACATTATCACGGGCTACAAGGTATCTTGAGTACTCCCGCACCATCTCTATATTGATAGAGGAATGGGCTTATGGGCTCTGCAGCTTCGGAGAGCCGTGGCTTCGTCTACAACCAATGTACGAGGACCTCGAGCCTTTAGCCCCAAGAGCCTCTACTCTGCGTGTGGGATTTCCGTTTGAACTAGTTGAAAAAGTCATGGACGGCCCTGCCCGCACATTTCAGTACCTGAATAAACTTAAGGAGACCCCGCTTGAACCTCCCAGCTCCTTCATGGGACTGGCTTTGCGTCAACAGCTGTTTGGCCAGAGCCTGTCAAGCGTGGCCTTTGAAGAAGAAGAGCTGGTAGAGATACACCCGCCTCTGTTTCATGTTTTCAGGTGTGCTGGATTTGTATTCCAGAATGACGTCAAGAAGGCACTTCATTGGGATAAGGAAGAGCTTGCGCAACCAATTTTCATGGGACTAACGGGCCACGTTGTGGAGGGTTGGATGCATAAAGATGATATGCACACGCGGGGGCATCCCCGCATCGATTTGCAAGGGTGGGTTGAAGAATCAGAGAAAGGATCGATTGATTGGTCTTGGAGCGGGAGAGCACAGAACGCGAAAGAGGAAAAGTCTTGAAATCATCAAGACCGAAGGAGTAGATCAGGATATTCCGTGAATCTCAGCCCTTTTTCTCTTCTTTTCCACATCGCAAAGGTCACCCTCATTGTTGGGAGCGAAGGGGATTTCCAGGAAAGCCTCCATGGTCCCCAGCAAGATTCACCACGTGCTGTAAATGGCCATATTACGGTCCTGAAATGGATACAGTGCGTGCTCCAGCCAATGGCAGTTATCAAGCGAGCAACATTAGGTATGTTATTTCTTAACAGTTGGACCGATGGTTACTCTTCTCCCTTTCAGCGTGTCTCTGATACTATTAGATTTGCAAACTCTTCGTCTCTCTCCACTGTACATGCCGGGCTTCCATACATCCAACAACCCCACCCCTCGTATCGTCGGCCCATTCTGCCACCTATCCTAGCGGGCCTTCAACTCGTACGATTCGCAAAGGGGTTCTGGGTAACTGGCTTTGGATTTGGATTTATAGCTGGTAACTATAAGTTACCCTATAGGGCTGTCGTGCTCACGTTCACGATTGGACGGAACGAAGACAAGAAGAGGTTCTGGTCAGGGGAGGAAGTTGTGGTTCTCGGCTACGCTCTTTCTAGGCATCGCATCATTAAGGACCTGGCATACTGTGATGGGAAAGGGAGACATATTATTGACCACGTCTGGAGCGGTGAGAGGAGACCAGAGGTGACTACCTCTTTGGCCAGTTACTGGCCTCTGTAGTAAGGAATGAAATCGACCCCAAGGCGGTGTTGAAAGGTCCAGAAATAAGGAGTCGGGCGAGTAAAATTGGTGGAGAGCATTCATCTGCATGCGGCACAGAATCAAGGGGCTATCAACTCTTCACTTCAGCTACATAGTCAGTAAGCGAGAAAGATGATGCACATAGAAATACTCCTTTTGGAGTAAGTTGTCCTTAATCTTGGTCCTTCTTCGCTAGCCTGATCCTTGGAATGTTCTCTGCGTTTCTTCTTCGTATTTAGTCAGCCATAAATTACCTATTTCAACTTCTACCTGTGGGAACCCAAGCTCAACCTACCCTCCTTTTCTCCACACCAAGTCCACAACCCACAGCCCGCGACTACCTTTTCCTGCAGATCTCTCACTGGTCTTCCCTTTAACTCAGCTGAGCTGTGCTCTAGGTTTGTATTTCTCGAGTCCTCAGCCTTTAACCTGCAAGTCGCCACTTCGGGATCTTCGCTTTGCCACCCTCACTTGGCACCAATTAGCGGTTCACGAGTGCTCAACTTCAGGATCTACATCTGCACCACAAGCCCTCGATGGCCTTCGCATAATCTGGGCTCCAATAATTCACAATGCCTCTGACTCCGCCTTATCTTCTCACCCTTCCCCGCGAAATCCGCGACATCATCTATGGGTATCTCACGCAAGACATCGATGCAGTTTACAATCAACACGAGCCTACATCCCATCTTGTAGGGCTCCGAATTGAACGCTGTCCGCGCCTGAGTGTTCTGTTAACGCACTCGCGCTTATATGAAGAGTATGCATCATCATCAGTCTTCTATAATATCCAAATCAGAGCCCATACTTCTCTAGCTGCAAATGCCATGTTTGAGATTTACCCAGACGACTACATCGAATGGCCAAATAGTCGATTAGACGAGGTGAAGAAACGCACTACTCAGCTCACTTGCCTGTTTGACCATTGGGTGGACTGGACTGGATGGCCAAGGTATACATGGGGATTGATTGAAGCCTTCTGTAGCGAGTGGATTTCTGCAAGCTGCAAGACTATTCGCATTGGTCTTCCGATGGAGATGCCGAGACTCAACAGCAATGATTTGACAAATGATGACTGTTTGCCCGCACCACCGTCCAGCATCTTCGGACTACAACTCCGGCAACGTACGGTAGGATATTGCGAGTTTCGTGATATTCATGCACCGCACATCCTTCATAACTCTTCATATAACTTCGGCTCGTATCTGTATTCGAACGCGGAGAATGTGAGGAGCTTTTGGACCGAAGACGAGATATTTACCCCCAGTTATCCCCAACTGGGGAAGCGGAATCTCCGACTTGAACGTACTGATCCAAAGAATGAGGCTATGATGAATGGCTGGAGGGAAAAGAGGGAAAAGGATGTGTTTCATTGGAGGATTGACGACAGCAACAAATGTTGAATGAAAATTTACAAGACTGTGATTTCCTCTCCAAGAGGGAGGTGTATGCGGTTGCTGAGAAGTCTCAAGAAATTGGAGCACGTCCATGAGACCCTAAGCCAACGAACACTCGGGGGATCTCTTGAAGTCTGTAAAAAGAGTGAGGTGTCAAAAGAGGTGATTTTTTTGGGAAAGGTTCATCATCAGTGGAAGTTTCGGACGGGCAAATTGACTCCACTCCACTGAATATATTCATAGGCATCACTTTCAAAAGATCACGACAGGAACCGACCTCCATCACTTTCTGTATTCATCTATCTGTATAGCCGCAAAACACACCAAAAGTCTTCAATGAGATGCAAACCACGCATCTGCAATCTCTGTTGATACCAAGTAAATTATAAGCATTCTTATTACATGTCTGCAACATACACCACCTTGCATCCTCTCATACCACCTTGCATATTCTCACACCACCTTGCATCTTCTCCACCCAGCCCATCTTCGGGGCAAACTTGCTCCTCTCCCTGATCTTCTTCTAAACATCGGAAACCCGGCCCTAAACACACCCCTCAAAAACGTATCCGCCGCGATCGCACTATTTGCATCAAATAGACATCCACCATAAAGTTGATGCCCTGCAGAAAGATAAGCGGGGCTTAGAGATATAGATGATGATGGTGCAGCCGAGGAGCACGCCGAGGGTGATAGAGGGGAAGGGAAGGGGTCGACGCCGGAGTTCCAGCCGTGTTGTTCTTGAAAGGCAATGGGTTAGGCTTCGAGGAAGGGAGAGAGGATTCCGTAGATGAGACTCATATATAGTGGCGTGAATCAAGTTGATTGGTTGCAGGGATATTTGAGAGGAAGTGTGGTAAATATACACCTCAGAGCTGCATTGGATACCTTTGCGATGAAGATAAAAAAGCACATGGGAGAGCTGCTTCTTCCACTTCGTTTTATCGCTCTATCTGTTGATGGTTTCGGATCAAATGCGCTTCTGCCGGCTCCGACGGGAGATTAAAGAAGAAGCAGAAGAGGAAGAGGAAGAGGCTCAATCAAAGCACCTTTCAAAAGAGGAAGCGAGCCAGACTCCCAAAGGCGGTGGACTTGTATGACCCACCGCGAAAACAGAATGGAAGACGACAACCATCTAGCATGTCTGAATACGGAAAATTGCCATCTCGAAACAACATCGTAATGTCAAGTCGGTCTTTATCAGGCTGCTTTCCACTGCTCACCCTTTTCGCTCGGATCAACGGCTACCACTCTTTGTATTCCACAGCCACATTCATAAATTGCAACAACCCCAGCAACTACAGATCTTCCTCTCCCTCATCTATTACATGCTTGGCAGTGCCGCGAATGCCATCATGACATTATTTTGGAATACCCCAACAACATGTGCGGACAATAGGAGCAAGCGACCTTGTACAGCGTTCTTGCTTTCTTTGGTGCGGCAGGCAGGTTAGGAAAGATGTGCGAGCTGTGAACGCCCAGATCACTGTTAGTCTATGCCGGTCGTTTTGGTAGCATTTCTACATGCTGCGTGGGGCTGCACGTGCTGGTCGTCAGTGACGGCACACAGTTCTGAGCACTTTGAAGAAGCGAAGAAGAAAGAAATTCATCGATGCTTTGTGAGAACATCTTCAGGAAGCCTGCTCAGGTGGATTGAGATGGAAGCACGTGACCTGTGTAAACGTATAAGAATAGAACTTGAGATTTCCACAAACCTTATATAAAGCAGAAATCGTCTGACTACTGAGGCTCTCCGTGGAGTTCTGTCCTGCCATGTGGTGTGATGTGCCATATTTAGACTCATCTATCCCACGTGAGCTAAGACAACCACTGGGGATAATTAGTGGTTGCAAATACATAGGCTTTGGTCTTTCCAGCGTCATTGTTCATCTATTGGGAGAAGGGATACTCTGATCAGAGGAAACGAGATGGATGCAGCATAGTACAACTATAATTTCTAAAATGGTGGGAAGGTTGCATCTCAAGGGTGCAGAAAGGGACCCCCAGGCGAGCGATCGATAGAGGAAGAAGAGGAGAAAGACGTGATTTTCGTCTGTTCAAGTACGTCAGCGGGCATACGTACCCCTTACCAGGCCTCATCCACTCCACAGTGTTTGCCAACGCACACCGGCGCAGATCCCGCCATCAGGCACGATCACTGAACATGCCTGAGATCTGGGGATTGGCTGATCCCGAAGCCTGGGTTTCGAGAAGCCTTAGCGATCCTATAAAGTGAGGCTCAAGTGCAAGCTTCAGCCCTGCCCAGGCGGTAGCCACGTAGCTCTCCTGTCTCGGACCCTGACACAAGACGTCTCTGGTATGGTGAAGCAGGGCTCATGCAGTGTTGAAGAAACTGGAACGGCGGTCAAGTGTCAAGCTGCATGGCCGACTGCCCAAAGCGGGAGTTTCCACGACGGTCGGATCCTTGGCGGGAAACAATCGGTCCACTCGAGGGCCATACGGAGAGTTTCGAAGCACGTGCTTGTTCTTCGATGTTCGATGTGAACCGTTTCCTGGGATCTTGTTCCGTGTGGTTGGTAGGAGGCTAATGGTGGGCGTTAATCTCAAACATTGTCCGCCGCACGACCAACTCACAGACCCACTTTCGATGCTCCGGCAAACAATCCAAGATCGTAAAATCTCGTAACGGATCGAAAGACTGCTTCCGCACCCTCACAATCACCAAGCATCACGCCGAGTCCTCTCCTTCGGTCCAGAGTTGTGCCATCTTGTCCCAAAAAGACCGATACCCGCAGTTTCAGGCCTGTGCACCCTCCAAACCATAGCACCGTTCATGCGCCAACATTCTGGAAGCTGCGTGATCTTCGAACTGAATATAGAACCCGGGAGTATGTCGTGTGTTGTAGATCCAGATCGTTTGAATTGTTAATGTTCCTGCTGCCCACTCGCGCCTTACAGGCGGCAATGGCGCTTGCTCTTTCTCCACCGTCTGGAGAGAGTCGTGGACCGGAGCTCATTCGAGTTGCTGTTGCTATGAATGCTCTTGCTATTCTTGTGGTTATCTTACGGTAAATTTGTTGATGAAATGCTATCTAGGGGCTGTTGCTGACTTGTCGTAGCTTCTTCACCAGGGGATACATTGTCCGCACATTCGGTCTCGATGACTTTTTTATTGCGATAGCAACGGTACGATACCCAAGGCTATACTTGTTGTTCGAGCCACCCGCTAATAGTGAGAAGATGCTAGGCGCCGCAATGACCGCAATGACCATACTTCAAGTGGAGAGTGGGCAAGGTCGACATGTTCTGGAACTGACGGACGACCAGATGATGCGGTCGATGCTGGTGAGGCGATAAGCTAGGACCTTTGCAGACGTAGGTGCTGACTCTCTCAGTTCATGTGGATCGATATGCTCATATACTTTCTGGCAAACTGGTACGCTCTCCCTTCCTCGCGCGATAGACGACAGCCTAAGCATTTCTAGGGCTGTGAAAATGAGCATACTGGCACTATACCATCGGATCAGTCACGGGACGAAGGGTCTGCCTTTAATCATGAATGCGAGGCTGATCTATGTCATCGCCGGCTTCATTAGCATATTTACTGTTGGCATCATGTTTGTAAGTGTCATCAGGTCCGCGCCAACAGTCCAAGCTGACCCAATTCGCGCAGGCAACGGTTCTTTCATGCGATCCGGTAGCGATGCCGTGGGACACAGAGTCAGCCCCGACCGGATGTCATTCAATACGGGAGTTCAACATCTCCCAGGGGTCTATCAACGTTTTCACAGACTTTGTCCTACTGCTGCTTCCCATCCCGCTAGTTCTCGCACTGCAGATTGACCGGAAACAGCGTGGTAAGCAGAATTCTTCCCCAATATTTGGCCGAGTGCTAATCCGTAGTCACAGCCGCGCTCATTCTGATTTTTGGCATCGGCGTTGTGCCATTGATTGCGAGCATCCGGCGATTGTGCGAACTATCCATGCCCAACGAAAAGGGGTCATGGCTAACAGCAGACATGACGTGGTATGTAATGTAGACCGGGCTTCTCTGTGCCAGTGCAGCAGCTAACCAGGAGTAGGAAATTGGCGTACGTGCCGCTTTGGTCGCATGTGGAGGTCGAGGTTGGCATTGTCGCCGCGTCTCTTCCCAGTTTGAGTCCGCTCTTGAGGCGATGGTGGTCCGGCGTAGGGGGCAGTAGACCGAAGACGTCTGCACAAATGCCATCCTTCGCAAAATCTTCACAATGGTCTTCGAAGCAACTTTCTGGCGTCGATCGTTCGAGTATAGAGTATCAGCATGTGAAAGGGGGTAGCAGCCCATCGGACAAGGTATTTGGGTTGGGGGGTTCGGTCGACATCGAAAAGGGGGCCGTTGCGCAGGAGGAGGACGAGTTTATGGGTACCGCGGACGGTTTAGACACAAAAGTGATGCCGGAGGAAGCCAGGCCCTATTCGGGAAAGAGTGTGAGTACTCGTGTAGAGCTATTAGAGCCAACTTCAACACACCTTTGACTCATTTCTTCCGTCTGCCAATGCCTTGCCCTTGTTTCTGTCTTCAGTATCTATTAGATAGTGATCTTGCTAGTGCCCACCGTTGTCAACGCCGGGTAGGGGAGGCGTAGGGGGCTCGCGAGGTACGAGTCGGTGGGAAGCTTCGAGTTCTCAACTTCCCGTCCATGACTGCGTTCTTCCTGCACCTTCTCGCCACTCGAGTTGGCAGTGTTCTCTGACCTCAGATCTATTGTGGCAGGGTTTGTAGAAGGGGGTTGGACGGAATAGGAGGGTGGAAAAGCGTCGGTCCGAGTTCTGCAGTTGTCAATGGCATTCTCGCATTCGCGTCTGACACCTCTGAAGCACTGCGAACGACATTGCTCGAAAAGGAGACACTGTCGTGTTCCGGCGCCGGTGGAGAGCGTCCACGGCTAAGAGACAGAGTCAACAGAGGGTGTTGAGTACTGGTGGAGAAGCCAGACCAGCGCCAATACCCGCCACACTGCCGCCAGCTCCAGGCGGGCGTGTATGCTCCCTAAACGCCTAAGATGATGTGTGAAGCTGAGCAAGGTCCAATTCGTCTAACCTCCTATTAAGGCTCGTTCACGCTTCTATATACAAAGGGGAGTTGCTAAGGCCAAATCTCTAAGCCTAGTAGAGCTTCCTTAGAGCTTAGCTGAGCTCCCTTATAAGCTTAGCTAAGTGTCCTAAGGCCTGTGACAAGCAAATCAGCGTTTCTTGATTTTCAGGCTCTTCCTAGCTGCGTGGGAGTGGTTAGCGACTCTTCAGAACCCATCGTTGCTGAGGTTGTCGTGTTGTGGTGTGATAGGCTGTTAAGCTTTCGCGCGGCAAGAATCCAGATTCCAAAATTCCATGCCTTAGGACGCAAGGACGCAAGAAGAGTGCCGGGAAAACTTTTCGGAGGAGCCACAGTCGCTGCACGTGATGCGTGAGGATCGACTAAAAATTCGCTTCGCTCGCCTCACCCGTTGCGCAATAAATAGCCCAACCCCTACCACAAGACAGTAATCTCCTCGCCCCCTCACGCACACACTCTCTCGTCCGATCGTATGGAAAGCTGGCTGAAACAATCTGGAGCGTCAGGCTTGGATGACCTCGAGCTTGCCGACTTCTCGGATACTGGGCGCGGTGTCAGAACGCTGCGGCGATTCAAGGATGGAGAAGAGATTCTCACCATTCCACATGGCGTTCTCTGGACAGTGGAACACGCATATGCTGATCCCTTCCTTGGGCCAGCCCTTCTCTCTACACGGCCGCCCTTGTCTGTCGATGACACCTTGGCTATGTATATTCTCTTTGTCCAATCGCGCGGGTCGGGATACGATGGCCTAGGAAGCCATGTAGCAGCGCTGCCTGCGAGCTATACTTCGAGCATCTTCTTTGCAGAGGCCGAGCTGGAAGTTTGTGCGGGAACTTCGCTCCACACTGTTACGAAGCAGTTGCATCGACAGATCAAGGATGACTATAGGGGATTAGTAGTGCGACTGCTTGAACAACATCAAGAATTGTTTCCACGTGACAAATTCACCATCGAAGACGTAGGTATTACAACACACGGAAGATGCCGCGAACCGGCTACTGACACTTATTTCCTATCTTTCAGTACAAATGGGCACTCTGCACCGTGTGGAGTCGTGCGATGGATTTTAAGCTGCCCAATGGAGATTCGATTCGACTTTTAGCGCCCTTTGCGGACATGTTGAACCACTCGTCCGAGGTTAGGCAGAGTCACGTCTACGATGTCTTGTCTGGAGACGTCTCTGTTCTTGCCGGGAAAGACTACGAACTGGGAGATCAGGTACGTCCATCTTGTTTTCTAATGCTACCAATTATGCGGTTACCTAGAAGCGTTCTTCCAGGTTTTCATCAATTATGGGCCTATTCCAAACAATCGTCTTTTACGTCTCTATGGCTTTGTCGTGCCCGGTAATCCCAACGACAGCTATGACCTCGTTCTCACAACGCATCCTATGGCGCCATTTTTTGAGCAAAAGCACAAACTCTGGGTATCGGCTGGGCTCGATTCGACCTCTACCATCTCTCTCACTCTCACCGATCCGCTACCAAGTAGCGTCCTTCGATACCTCCGTATTCAACGGCTGCACCAATCTGATCTTGCTTTAATAGCGCATCATCAAAGCGATGTTCCAGTTGAGAAAATCAGCGATTCAAACGAGATGGAAGTCCTGCGGTTTCTAATAGAATCGATCTCTGGTATTCTCGATGGTTTCGGAACTCAACTGGAAAAGCTGGAAGAGCAACTCTCGGAGGGGTTCTATTCTCCGGACAGGAATGCATGGTTGGCGGCGCACGTCAGTTTGGGTGAACAGCGGGTACTGAGATTAACGAGAGAGACAGCGGAGGGTTTGTTGGCGGAGGTAGAGAGCGGAAGTGGAAATAAGAGGGGTCTGTGGTCGGCACCGGCCCAATGCGCGAAGTGCAAAAAGGTTTCTGTGCAGTTGATGCGGTGCGGAAGGTGCAACGCGGTCATGTACTGTGGGCGGGCATGCCAGGTCGCCCATTACAGGGAGCACAAGGCAATGTGTCGAGCTACAGCTTCTAAGAATGGTTCTCAAAGGGATTAAAAGAGAAGTTTTGTTCGGAAGGAAAATCTTGAGCTCAACTCCCACTACAATGAAAAATTTGCGCAACTTAATTTGGGTGGAACTCTGCCTGACCACCTTTTATCAAATATCGACCCAGATAGCCATCGGTGCATTTTTGCTAACTGATCCCACAGCCGTACATAGTGATAGCAGAAAGAATTACGAAGGAAACAAAAGATCAGAAAATCCCATCGAACGAGTCTATTTTAACGAGAGAATTAATAGAAATAGTAGTAGGAGAACTTAGCCAGTCTCATGATCCAGTAAGTGCGCTGGAGCGTGCGCAGTGCTCTCCTGCGACATGATGTCTGTATTCCGACTGAAGGGCCCTGGCGGGAGTGCAGCGAAGGTATTCGCGTTGTCCGAGTCTTGGTTGTTCGGCGTTGCGGGGGATTTTCGGCGGCAAGGGGGCGGAAATGGCGCCTGGGGATCGAGTCAAGGCCAACGGATCGCGCATCTACGAATCTGTCTACACAACATCTCCAGCTCCATGCCAGCATGTATCTAGGTACGCCTGAAGCTGTAGGTAGCTTGGAGAGCGGCAGCGGACCCAGAGGGTGAAGCTTTCAGTGGTTGTGGCGGCTCAGGGAGGTAGTTTCGATGCACCACGCCTGAGCATTGCTCCAAAGTGACAAATTGATATCGGCGGTTGTAGAGGTACATCTAGGGTACGTTTTGAGACACTTGCGACCTTGGGAAGACTCGTGGTGGTGGTGTTGTGAGGGACTGCGGAGCACAGCATTGCTTCGGCGACGACCGGCGGCGACCGGCCCACCGCTCCTGGCACAACAGCAAGCTGCAGGTGGCTCAAAGGTCAATTAAACCACGATTCCCATGATAAAGAGAATGGTAAAGTCCTCTGCACCACGGCAAACAGGTTCGCTGTTGTGGATGAGATCTGCATGCATGCATGTCCTGCACTGGGTCTAGGGGTGGCGTTCACGCAGGAAGCCACCAGCCGCTACAGACAGCCGGCGCCCGTAGCTCCATTGCGTGTACTGTGCTCCATCTCACTCACGCCACTGCCGAGAACCTGGCACTGTACGAGTACAGCAGGATGGAAAGCTGTTGGGAGTTGGGGGTATGGGTGGTGAGCTTGGCGCTGTGAATGTCATCCGGCCACTGGTCCACCGCCCACACTCCGGCCATTGGAGGGACGGCGCCGGTTGCACACAGCACACAGCACGCGGGGAAGCTGCTGCCGTCGCTCCTGCACCGCAACCTCAAGATTGGAAGTCGCAAGAGCAGGTAGATGACTTTTGCCTGCGCGTCTTTGGTGTCGTCCTCCGCTCCTCCTCTTCCTCTGCCATTCCATCTGCTCCCTCCATCCATTCCATCCATTCCGTCGATTCCATCCGTTCCATCCGTTCCACGCTTCCAGTCAGCACGGCGGCGGCCCTCTCCATCGCAGCAGCAGCCCGCCATCCACGCCTGCTTGCCCACTTGCCCGATTGAAGCATCACGGCATCGTACGTGACCAGCTGCCCATCACTCCTTCCGTCCCTGACACCCCCGCCAGCACAGCAGCCATCTCCCTGGAGG
>ML977582.1:154358-186060 GCA_010015725.1 Amniculicola lignicola CBS 123094
GCATACCACCCAGACCTGCTTGCCGGCCTGAACCATTCTTGTAAGCAACCAGCTCCCCATCACTCTCCATTCACTCCCCCACCTGTGCTGCACCTATTCTTCGCCCTCCCTGTCCCCTATGAGCTTCCTCAAACACCGCCACCGAGGCAAGCACATCAAAGCTCTGTGGCCGGGTTCCAGCTCAAAGGCCGCTGCGTCCACTGACAACATTCCCCGCCAGCCCGAGTCTGACGCCCGGAGTCCGCTTCTATCACGACGCCCGTCAGACCCTATGCCTCGCACCAGGCGGCAAAGATCGACCACCACACTTCGCTCCACCGTTTCCGACTCCACGACGCCGCCTCCCGTCACAATGGCCAAGGCAACTATCGGCTTCTCTCGCCCCGGCCTTCAGGCACCAGTGTTTGTTGTCACATCTTTGAGCACTCCCCCCTGGGATGTCCTCGAGATGAACGTTGACGACCAGAAGACCGACTCCGGTGATCTAGTCTTCAAGCTTTCCTTTGATCATGTCGCCGAGGGCACCTACCAGTACAAGATCCGTACCGGCGGCAGCCATTGGGTCATTGACGACTCCCAGGAGACCGGTACGCCTTTCCATGCATGTTCAGGCCCCGGAAACTGACATATCATAGCCACCGATGACCAGGGGAACTGCAACAATGTGGTGCATGTCCAGGCAGCAACGCTGACCGCCAAACCCACGATCTCAGAAAAGCCAGGCCAGACCACTGCCGGTGGTGGAGAGTCTAGCTTACTGAACAATGTTGACACCTTATTTAACCATGAGTCTTTTCAGGAGAATAACCATGTCAGGCCATCTGAGCCCGATCTCCTAAACCAACCCAATCCCCTCCTTCAGCACGAGTCCTTCAATACAGGTCCTTATCAAGAGGATGGCAGTTCTCCTGTCGAAACGCCTGCCGAGGGTACGATCAATCAGACAGTGACAATTCCTACTGCTAACAGGGGTGCCATAGACCCTACACATCATCGAGACGAGGAGCTCATTTTCGAAATCGACCGCTCGCCAACTTTCCCTCACGAGCTAAAAAGCCACTACTCGCAGTCAATCAGGACAAATCTGACGAGAGATGACTATGAAGACAATGACGGGCTCGAACTCAATCGGGGCCGGACTTTCCCACATGAGAGATCAGCCCCAATCCCTGTTTTCCCCTCGACGGCTTCTGGCCTTGCGCCGGCACCCACTGGCCTCAACATTGTCACAGAGGAGAGCGCCATTGAGTCCGACGAGGAGCATAGTCCTGTTGAGAATGGCGAGGTTTCCACATCTACCGACGAGCCCTCTCAAAAACACTGGAGCGAACTCTGCGAACCAATCACCTCGCCAACGAAGCCGCTGGAGCCCTTCACCCGCCCGGCTACCAGCGATCCCATAAAGATTACCCCGGCTCCGTCTCAGCCCTCGGAGACAGAGAACACTGCGGTGAAGGACGAAGAGCCACTCAAGAAGAACCTACCCGCCGCGAGTAAGGATCGCACTCCCACACCCACCGACTTTGACAGTACCAACGGACGATCGGAGGATGCCATGCGTTCATTCTTCCGTGTCGTCTTTGGTCCTACGGGTCGGTTCCTTGCCTCTTGTTTCAGCAAAGGAAGGACCACCAGGTAAGCCCACAGTATATCTTATATCACCTCTTCCGAGATGGATCCCATTCGACTTTCATCGACAGCGAGGAGATTGTCGTCCATCTGTTTCCTTTTTTCGCAATTTCGGGTGCACAGTACAACAACAGCATGGGTTTCCTACTTTGGCAGTATCGCGATCTTGCATCTATTCCGTTCATGGACTGAAAATCTGGCTCCGGACCGCAGGCGCTAATATGTTTATGTTTTAGTGGCGTATTTTTGGTTGTGGGGCTCGCCGCGACCATCTTTTATTATCTCAATGTTCTTCCTTCCCGATAGCGTGTACCTGTACCTATCGCGAGAGAGGGGACGTCGGCAGAATTGAGATGGACGCGGGCATGTACCTACTTCCCTTCCCTCGTTCCCCCTACACTGTACGATTATACCACGCATCGAGGTTCACGCGATGGGCTTCGCCGGAGACGAGATAAGAAGATATGGAACGGTCGATATGCATGGCAAGGAGTTTTGGAATCGTGTACAACAATGGGAGCTCACGCTCACGAGTCATCGGTATATTGCTTTTCAAGAACGACGGAACGATCATGGAACGACGGGACGAATGGTTTATGGTTTACGATGCATGGCTTGCGTTCGCGATGAGTATTCAATGGGGCGATTACAGTGAATGGCACCGATAGCGCGGAAGCCCCTAATCACAAGAGTGTCATCATTTTCATGTGCATCAATGGTCGTGAGTTCCTTCATAGTGTTCAAGTGCTGTGTTTGTCGTAACATCTCATCCATTCAGGAACTACACCACAAGACCATGACCAAACCTTGGCCTACTTGCGACGCAAGTTTAGTCTATACGACACGTGCCTTCGTGAACCAGCCTAGTCCCCGTTCCGACGCCTCACTACTGCAGATCCAACCCCGCGCTTCGGAAGATGTCCCCCAACCCACGACACCAAACCCTTCCCCGCACCACCCCATACGAACCACTAACTACGCTACGTTCCCCATATTTCCCCTTTCAGTCTCCATCATTTATTGTCGCGAGAACCCGGATCAAACTCTAGTGCGGAGCCACGGGACACTGCTGCCTCCAGATGGGACATGAGTGGTCGAAGGAGCATACCGAGTTCCTACGCCGATCGAATTCGGTATTTGGATGCGGGTGTTTGGACTGAGGAGGGGGAGCGGTTGATGGAAGGGAGCGGCGTTGCTTCGGGGGAGTTTAGGTTTCTATAAAGATGGGGAGGGGATCGTGTGGGATAGGAATGTATTAAGACTTGTATCCTCTCCGACACTCAATACTGGGACCATTCATCGCTTGAAGTTTCGATTGCATTGCTACGCGGACATTTACACCTTTTGGGTTCCTGAAGGGCTGCCCTTATTAAGCTTTGTTTCTTTTCGTTTTAGCCATCTGGGTAAATTGAGGATCTAGGAGGAATAGAAATATCATGACGGATCAGAAGAATGACGTTTACGAGATTCCGAAGGAGTGCAAGGCGAGCGTTGTGGTGAATGAGGGTCCTAATTTTAGGGTCGAGGTGCAGATGTTACCTGTTCCTGAGATCAGTGAGTGTCTCCTTCTCGACCTTCTCACGTTCCGGTATCCATCATGTTTTACTGATCGACATGGATGCTAATACCTGTTCGCAGAACCCCACGAAGTTCTCATCAAGCTCAACGCTACCGGTATCTGCCATACCGACATCCACTTCATGGCCAATGACTGGGCACTCCCCAAGATGAGCACCTTTGGCGTGAGATGTCCCGGCCACGAAGGCGCAGGCGTAATCGTCAAAGTAGGGAGTGAGGTCCAGCATCTCAAAGTCGGCATGAGAGCTGGACACAAGCCTATCCAAGACACATGGTCTGTCCTCCCGCTCCCTCTATCAACCATTCTTGCAATTTACTATCATCCAACTCCATGACCAACATCTGACCAGCGGCTCCTGCGAACTCTGCCGCGGCCCCTACGAAACCTACTGCCCGAAAGCCGTCCTCACCGGCCTCCAAACCGAAGGCTCCTACATGCAATATGTCGTCTCGCCCGAGCGCTACACAACCCTGATCCCCGACGGCGTCTCCGACTACGTCGCCGGCCCCATCATGTGTTCCGCCGCCACCATCTACACCTCCATCAAAGACTCGCAACTGCGGCCAGGGGACTGGGCCGTATTCCCCGGCGGTGGCGGCGGCGTCGGTCTCCAGGGCGTACAGCTCGCCAAGGCAATGGGCATGCGTGCCATTGCCATCGACACGGGGCCTGAGAAACGCAAGATTTGCATAGAGACTGCGGGCGCGGAGCATTTTATCGATTTCAAGACAACGAAGAATGTGGCCGAGGAAGTGGTCAAGCTTACCGGTGGCATCGGCGCGCATGCTGTCTTTGTCACTGCGCCCCAAAGCTATCCCTCCTCGCTCGATTATCTCGGGGATCGGATTGGCGGGAAGGTAATGTGCATTGGACTTCCGCCCACGGGGACGAACCATATCGATGTCGATCCGGCGCGCATGTGTTTTAAGAAGCAGGCGGTGCAGGGCACGCTGGTTAGCAATTTGGCAGATATAGATAAGACGTTGGAGTTTGCGGCGAGGGGGCTGTTGAAGCAGATTTGTACGATTTATCCGTTGAGCAGGTTTGATGAGGCGGTGCAGATGTTGAGGAGGGGGGAGGTGGCGGGAAGGGCCGTGGTGGATTTTAATATGGAATAGAGAGGGGAAGGGTTAACAGTTGCTCTTGTGATGTTTGGTTTAGCACGCGGAGTGAATCGGAGATAGGAAGGAGGAGGATGTGCTACAAGAGTAAACTATGGTTTCGACCTTCGCAAGGTGCTTGTACCCGAGCCATATGTGCCCCTTCAGCCTTGTGGCTATTTTTCATTTGGATTCGGGGGGTTGGGATGATGAGATAGGTATGGAGTAGACAGGCGTGATGTCCTGTTACAGCGGAAGCATGGACTTCGTTCGGCACGTGGAAAAGATTGGAGATGGAGGGGATTGATTCAATGAAATGGTCTACAGCAGTAGACTACAAATCTGAGCTGTTTTCTGATAAGACTGTCGGGCTTGATATCCCCTGACAGACCTTCAAAAGACTGGGCATAAATCAACGGTCGGATACATATGTTGATATATACCGAGTTGGTGAAGGACACGGTAGGGTGATGGGTGTAGAGAAAGATAATGTAGCACCGACGGGTGGATTCAGTGAAGAGCCAAATGTGTTCTTCGCATGGTTCCCGGTTTCCCTCTCATGCCCGATTGCAGGAACTTACAGCTTCTTGTACTCGAAGTGAATGTATTCCTCATCCGGGTCCCCAGGAACAACACTCACCGTACCATCCTCATCATACTCAGTCGAGAGCTCCCAAACCCTCACATCTGTATCACACAGCTGGAGGCCTGCGAGGCTGCGCGGCGGTCCCATATCATCCGGTGATGGGTCATCTGCATCCGCCTCGAAGCTGATACGAAGGGTGGAGAGCGGAGGTGCAGCCGGGGATCCATGGTGAAGGGTCTCGTTGATTGGCAGCCAGAGGTCAGGTATCGGTTCGCAAGTATCGGATTGTTGGTACACGATGTGTTGGGCGTGGGCGTGGGCATCGTAGAGGCGACGCGCTTTGGCCACGACTTCGTCAGGTCGCTTCTCAACGAGTACGCGTGCCATCCGCGCTTTGGCACATGTGCTTGTCCACCTCTTGTGGGGAGTAATGTGGGCATATATAATGAAGATTCTGTCGTCGTCGTAGACGGAGACCGTGATATCGCTGAAGACGAGGGATTCCTTGTCCTCGGCGTGGATTTGCGGATGAATCAACAGTACCGAGGGAATAGGGCAGTTGGAAATCCGTACGAATTGGATATTTGTTAGTTCGTCCTCTTCATGAGGGGTGATTGTGACTCAGGCTACTTCATGCGTGAGGTAGCCATAGATCATGTCTCGGATCTCTCTTGGAAGGTTAAGGAGGTGATCCGGCGAATTGTTTGATGTCGACATTGCTGAGCGACTTTCAAGTTGTCTGCTGAGTGAGAGGTGTTTGACAAAGGTTTGGGGGTGGTGTTGGTTGTAGTATTGGAATTGATGTGAGGAACCTTATGTAGGTCAAGTGCACGACCTCATAGCTTCTAGGGACCGTGCGCGACGAGCCCGATTGGGAGACTCTAGTGAATGCCCAAGCGAAGGCGACGCGTACGGACGCGTTCGGCAGTGAATCTCCATTGGATGGGCTAGCAGACCTGGCAGAGTTGGTGGGGGGGCTGGGAAAAGGATGGAATCGATACAGGTTCGTCGGCTGGAACGCTTGGAACGTGGAAGAAGCCGTTATAAGTACGTAACTTGGTTATCCAGGTCCGCGTGGCGGTCGTCCACGAGAATCTCCACGGCGGGCTCGGAGTCAAGCCAATGTTTTCCATATCCGGGTCGAGTGTCAGAATCAGCCGGTGCATGTTTGAGAAGACCGATGATTCCATGTACACATCGCGGATTCGAAAGCAGGTGGAAAGGACGGCCGGAACTGGACATGCATGAACGCAAAAGCTGATGACTGCTTTGTTTAGAGAATAGAATTCAATGTGCAATGTTTTGACCTTGAGATCCTGGCTTAGGTAGCTGTAGTTGATGTTCCGAATCTCTCGCGGAAGAGTGAGCAGGTGCAGAGAAGTTGTATCGTGGGCGACTATAGGATGGTCCATCTTCACCAAAAAAAAGAAATTCCAGGTCGATGGCGTTTGAGAATACAATAGAATAAGGGGAGTCCAAAGGAGGTAGTGGTCTTGATGAAGCAGTGGTGGCCTTGACAGAGTGGTGGCTTTGATGAACGAGTGGAGTGAAGCCAGGAATATTGTGAACAAACTGGTGTGAAGAAATCAATACGAGGTACATGTTCGAAGCATTGAATAGGAAGCGGTTAACGAGTTGAATCTTGGAATCTAATCATGATACGAGTATGATCCACATAAAAAGTCCGGATACAACATTAAACGACTGCCACTAATTGATATAACCACACTAGGGTGCGCAGATGAAGATATCATGTAGTGTCTTGGAAGCTACATGTGTTTGTCACTTTCGGTGAAAATATGATTTCTTTTGAGATAAACGGGAAACACTCCCACGAGTGGCAAAGCACCCCGCCCACTGAAGGCCCCGAAACTTTTGCTCATCATTGACTATTCCTTCACAGTCCCTTTGACGCTTTACTCGTTCAATGCATTTGCTTCCGCCGCATGCGCGTATATCAAGGTCGTTGCTTCCGCACTTCATCATTCACAGTTAGTACGTCCCTGTTTTCTCTCAACGATGTCAACTTACGAGTCTAAATAGATTGTGAACCCATCATCGTGATTCCTCCCATAAGAGTACCCATTGAAGCCAAATTGCCAATACATATCGCTCATTCCCTGCTTCAAACTCTCATTCTGGAACAACTGTATCGCTTCGATACGAGTGGTAGTCGAGGACTTGCCCAGGTACTCTTGTCGTTTTTCGGGTGTGAGCCAACCTGTTCATGTTAGCCTTGTGTTACAACTATAGGATAATGGAGCAAGGGAAGAGGAATAAATACCATATTCTTCATGTACGACAGGTTTTCCAACAGTCTTCTGGCTAGTCCCATGATCCTTGATCCACTGCACAGTCCACTCCACACTCTTGGACCACCAATCCGGATACGAATGGAAAGTTCCGAAATCAATGTTCTTCAGCCCGAGTTCGACGTCGAAATCGCCACCATCCCATCCGTTGTAGAATCCATCAGCATGTCCCTGGATATTGTACCCTCCTTCTCCTCCCCACGTGACGAGATGATCTGGATCGAGTGACTTGACGTATGCACTCATTTCGTCGACCCATGCGGTGATGTGTCCGGGCTTGCAGTCAGAGCTCCGGGGAAGATTACGAGTCCCGTCTGCGCCGCAGCGAGGCTCGTTGGCGAGTTCCCATGCCATGATTCCGGGAGATGCCTTGTATGTTGTTACAACCTCCTTGACGTATCTCTTGAAAGCATCCTTGATCTGCGGGAGACGGTAGAACTATTACTTTGTCAGCTATCAACATCTCCTAGGTTGATATCATCCTTAACAACCAACAGAAACTCACATCATCATGATACTTTCCCCCAAGGTTGACAGTATAAACATCCATGCCACCATAATCCGCCCAATTATTCGTCAACGCAATCACCAACTTGACTCCCGATTCCTCCGCTGCCTTAACCACCTTATCCAACGGGCTCACATTGATAACGCTCGATCCATTCAGACCCCATCGTTGGAATACATTGGGTGTCGGTCCTGCGCCTTCATCGCCATACTGCGGCAATCCATTGGGAACATAAGTAGCATTCTTGTCGTTGAAGCCCCAGGTGCGCATGACAGAGAGACCGGCAGATTTAGCGGCTTTTAGGCCTGCTAGGACGTCGGCCGGATTCTATAGATGGATGGTTAGTTACGTCACGTAACGTAGGTATAGAGACGTGAAAAGTGGGGGAGAGAAGGGGAGTGCATACATCGTTGAAGGGAAAGTAATATGCATTACTCCCCGCAAAATGAAACAACTTTCCATCGAGGTAGAAGTTTGTGCCCTGCGACGTTACAAAACCCTTTGGAGCTCTGCGTCCAATTGTCGCAGCCGATACAGCCGAGGCGGAAAGGCCAACGAGGAGGGAGGTTGAGATCAACATCTTTGCTTTTCCAATTGAAAAAGACGTCGAAAACTATCTTCCATCCGCCGTGTGTATTCAATCTTTATATTCCTCATCTCATCCACCTGAAACCTCTCTCCACAGTCATGAGAGCTTTTTTCCCCTTTGGCCACGGAGCCCCAATGCCTGAAGATCATTAATACTATTGGAATATATGCAGATTGCACAGATCTTGGATCTCCATCTCCTTGTGCATTCTTAAATGTTTAATTGGCGGCAAATACCACAGCTAGTCCCGGGACAATCTACAACAACCGGGAACATCATTCTAGAAGGATGAAGCGCGCTTGGCAACGTCCCGGATCCCGGAAATGCGGTCCTGCAGCCAGCCATCCTTCCCGACGGTGGTGTCCGATGTAGGCTTAGCGATATAGAACAATCTTGGAATGTGTTTCGACCCGGCTGGGGCTACTATACAAACATGGTATCATTGTTAGTGCAATAGATAAATATTCAATATGCAAGATCATCGCAACTGCTCGAACCCATCCTCTTCATCATCCGTCGGGGTCGCTAACAGTCCCCTCTCTTCACTCTCTCCACTTTCTCCCTGTTCTCTAATAACACCCCTGCCCATACCAACATCCGCACTTGCAGTTCCATCTTCATTATTCTCATCCATGCCATTCAAGACAAACCAGACGTCCTTTTTCGTCAGAAGCCCCTTAAGCGTTCCGCGGTCAACGAATAGCACATATCTCAGTCCTAATTTCTGGAACATGCTGACCGTGAGTTGGAAACTGGATTTAGCGTTCAGTGTTATGGGTGTTTGATCCATCCACGGGCGAAGATCGAGACTTGTGACAGGGTCGGAGAGCGGTTGATGGGAGAAGTAGGCTTCGGTTTCATCGGTGAGATTGCGGGATACTGCGGAGGAGAGGGCATAAGCGAGTTCGGTGCGGGAGATGAAGCCAAGGAGGAGGGCGTCACGGGAGTTGTCGATGACTGGAAAACCTCGGAAGCGATACTCTTTGAGGAGTTGACGGAGAGTTTCAATGGTGTGGTCAGTGGCAGTAATAACGATGAGATCGTCTATTCGCGTCATGACTTGGGAAGCTGGAACATCGGGGATCGAAGAGCCATTGTCGTCGCGATTGTCGAGGAAGGGGTAGGCGTTGAATTGGATCCAAGACTCATAGATGCCGCGTGGTGAGATGGCATCGCCTACCCATTTGCTGATCATGACGGCAATCATGATGGGTAGAACGTAAGTGAGCGCTCCGGTTAGCTCAAACATGATGACTACAATAGAAACAGTCATCCTTGTAGCTCCTCCGAGGGCAGATGCAGCTCCAATGATGGCGTAAGTTCCCGGTGTTACGCAGGGTACGTCCGGTTCACAAGAGGAAAAAAGGAAGAGGGTTGGCCACGCTTGTTGTAACACTTCCACGGTGAGCCCAACAGCACGTCCATATAGACCTCCAATGGCCATAGACGGCAGGATGATACCAGCTGGAATCTGGAGACCGAATGTGAAGCTTGCAAGGAGAATGCCAAGCATAGCGGATATGAGTAGGAGAGCAACAACACCGGTATTTGCTTTGCCCGCTTTGCACAGGCCAAGGGTATCTTCGGTCAAATCGGCACATTCGGCGAAAAGGAAATAGACCAGTTCTGATGCCTGGGCTCGCATAAACTTGATGGGGTAGTTGATGAGAGCGGTGACAAAGGCAACGATGACGACTTCTGTAACTGGGCCTTTGAGGTATTGCCGCTGTTTCCTCCATTCTGCAACTCTCATGTTGAGTTTGATGAAGAGACCTCCGTAGAGGCCCCCAAGGAGTCCCAGGAAGGCGAATGGGATAAGCTCAAAATCATGCCAGCCACTGTGATATGTAACTTGATAGAGAACCAGCTTGCCAGTTCGAAAGGGATTAAATGCTTGCAGCGTAACTGCTGCAACCATGGCGCAGACGAAGCTTTGCCACATGGTTTTGTCGGGGAAATAGTACGACAGCTGCTCCAGACTAAAGAGCACGCCGCCAATGGGCGATCCAAACGCAACTGAGATGCCAGCTGCCGCTGCAGCCGAGAGGACTTCACGTTTTCTCGCTTCATTTCATCAGCTGTGTTCTGCGTCCAATGGTGACCGCACATACCTTCGTTGCTGTTTACATTACTAAATAGCTTCATGAATAGATTGGCGGAACAGCACGCAACATGCACCAGAGGGCCTTCTTTCCCCAGCCAAAGACCAGATGCAACCGCAAGACACTGCCGAAGTCAGCAATACACACTTTAAGATGGGCGAGGTCGACCTACCAATCCCAATGTTTTCACAACCAGTGTCCAACCACCCAAGAAGCGCCGGATGACAAAGCCTCCCAATACGGTTTTGATCTCGGCGATACCGCTGTGTTTCGCATATGGGGAGAATTCCCTGACCAAGAGACTGGCGCATGCGGCAAATAGTACCTATGTCCCAGTCAGCTTATGATGGTTAGGCTGCAAGTGAAATACCGACAGAAAACAAGACGAAGAAAATGTACTCCACAATCCAACCACCTCCTTTTGAGTAGATACCTAATGCGCTACTCCAAGGGTGCCAATCATGGCATTGGCTATACTCCGAGTACCCCCAACAGCAGAAGCCCTTATTTAGATAGAACCGGCCGTCTCCGTCAACATTACTGCAGTACCCCGTCTTCAGGTCGCCGAGCCAATCGCTTGCCACGTCGATGAAAGCTGCGATACCCCCACTGAGTATGCCCGACGCGATTAAAATCAGCCATATCTGGCTTGCATCTGCGAGTTGCTTGATGTATCCCAAAATCCCACTGGAGCCGGTGAACAGGTATCGTAGTCGTTGTCGCTCCTTGGCATACTCAAAGATCCAATCGATAGCCGTCAGGTCATCGTACCCCACGCGCCTGCCAGGACCCTCGACATACCAGTCCAGCCCATTCGCGTCCTTTGTGTCCAGCGGCTGCTCGCCGGCATTGCCTGGGGTGTCGAGGTAGTTCAGAATCAGCTCCGTCGAGTCGTTGCTGTGGTTGTCTGTTCGTAGCTGTTGCAGCCGAGACTGCGGCGACCGCGGGAGGGGAGACTGGCGATTGCTGCCGGTGCCCAGCGGGGACGAGAGGAACCGTGGGAGTGAGAAGGGCGACGAGGCGGCCGCCTTCTGCTTGCGCTTGAACGATATCCTATGCCAGCGTTATTAGAATAGGGTCGGGACACCAAGGAGAAGGGCAACACACTGCTCGGGCAGGGCGTGGTCCAGAGGATCATCGGCCAGCAGCTCCTCCTCGCTGTCGGCGTCTTCGACCAAGGGCTGGTGTGTCGGCGGGCGGCTGGAGGATGCTTCGGCCGGTCCGGAGGCCGACTGGCTTGATAACGAGCTGGACATCCCCTCGACATGTATCAATCTGTCGCCGTAAGAGCATGTTCTATGCGCGCATGGTTATAAAGTCGCGCCGAGTTTGGAAGTGTTGGGTGCATGTGCGAGGTTGATCTGTGGCACTCGCAAGCAAACAGGACAAACTGGCCAATGGTCAAAAACACCTTCGGCGTAACGCCGGAGGTGTTCCTGTGGCTGTGCTCATCACGTGATTGATAAGGACAGTGACCTTACCATTCACCGCCCGCTCTGTTTACTGCCAAGCCATAATCCTGTGGGAGAAGGCTCCCCCGCCCACGGATATATAAACAAACCTTTAGGCTCCCTCCATACCATCGCGCACAACCTCACTGGTACCACCTACTACCTTCCAAGGTTGGTATCAAGTGCTACAGGGAAGTGGACATATACTCAGTTTAGCACCCTATAAGTTCTCGCCTGAGCCTAGCTGGCTACTGCAAATTTGGGACTGAGCTTGAGCTCGACAGTTTTCTTCAAGGTTTCTCCCTCCGAGGCCGCCATCTTCGCAATCATCATGGAGCCTCCTAGGACGCCTGAGGGTACGTCTCAGCCTCACCTACTTACTCTTCCTCGCGAGATTCGGGATCTCATATATGGTTTCCTCACCCACGAAGTCATTGTTGAGACTGATATTGGGATTACCTTGCCAGAGGAGACTGGTACTATTTCCGAACGTTGTGGCAGCATTTGCTATCTCGAACTACCAAGTTGCCCATTTCATTCTGTGTTGCTTGTCCATCCTCAACTTTACGCCGAGTACATGGCATCATCTGTCTTCTCTCGACTCTCCGTTACTCTTCATATGACAATAACTTCTACGAGCCAGTCTGCCCATCGTGCCGATGAATTGCTCGTCGCTCTCGACCTCCCCAACGCTGATGCAGCAAAATCCGACAGGCAACTCTCGGGTATGCTGAAACACGTTCAACATCTCAACATACGGGTATCCCTGTGGGCCGATGTTTGGATCAATGCCGTTCAAGACGTTGTCAAGATGGCAGTGCCGGATCAGAATCGTATCTCGACCATCAGCGTGGAGTTCCCTACTCTTGACGTCACTATGTGGACCGAGGTCGACACTTTCACGGATAGCATACCGTTAGAAATACTGGACATGCGAATGGTTCAATCGGATATACGAGATGTCAAACATACTATGACGATAGACTGGTCCGCCAGTCAAGCGGAACTCGAACGGAAGCAAATACACGAATGCCTACACTTTAAATATGCCAAAGATTTGGTATAATCCTAGGATCTACATTCGGCTCATCATTTTGGAAATCATCTTGTTATATCACCACTCGGCACTCTTGAAGACTTATCGAGATTTCGATGCGACATCAAGTCAAGCCCACCATGCCAGCCCCGCAATTGTAGTCTATCATGAAATCTCAAACTACGCTTGAATCACGGGGCGGTTGCTTTTTTGTCATCTCGATTGGCCTCCTTTTTCAGAGATTCTATGGGTTTGCGGATTCTTTTGAAGGACCAAACGTGTTTCTCTGTTATGAATAGACATGGGAAGGATCAAAATGCCCTTACCATCAAGCAGCAAGACTGCCTCTTAAGTTTAATATCATTTTCCCCGTTTGCAAATCGCCATCGAGCAGCACCATCGTTTCATAATAAAAGCTTACCTGATCTACCTGGGCGCATCTAGCAAACCTTCAATGGTCAATCTGAATAATATGCTAAGTGTAAGATGATACTCTTCCTGAACAATGAGCCGGTGCTAAACACTTTCAAAATCACAAAAGCTTAAAAGATTGTTCTAAAGATGTGCCAAATCTACAAATCTACCCACATAGACTTGCCAATGCTTCCACAAACAAGGATCTTCTTGCATAATTTTTGACCAATGTGCTGTGGTCCCGCTATTTCTTGTGATGGGTGCCATAGCAGTGAATACCCCAATGTCAAACCCCCTGCTGCGAGGCCACCAATCCTGGAAGCCTTCATTGAATACTTGCTCAAAGGCTACAGTGCATGACAAACAAGATTCTATCCAAAGTAGCCTTGTAGTTTAAGTTCTGTGTCGTGAAGTACGCATTGTTGAATACAGCTTCGCGGAATGATTCTCTTTGACCTCATCTCTAAACTGACTCATAGCTTCTTTCATATTTTCTACACTCAGATTGACCGCCTTATATACTGGATCTTCTACGCCAATACATCTACACTATTGAGTCTTCATATCAGTAAGATGCTACTTCACTCCCCACAGCTATTATTGTCGTATGAAGGTCAATCACGGGTCTCTTCCATCTTTTCGGCTTAAGAATGTATAACAATTTCTACTATGCTTGGTACGTTTGCTATGATCTGCACAATTGAGAAGTATTCCCCGCCTTACGGGTTCAGCATTGTTCACTTTTCTGTGCACCGCCATGATGCTAGCGAGGACAAAAGAAAATTATCGCACTGCGGCTGAGAACAAGAAAAGGGTAGTGGAGCTTACGTACGCAATTTCAGCCGCTTGCGAACAGGCACCTCTGTGCCAGGCTCGCGACAACTGTATCACTAGCCGTGCAATCTTGCATGCTCTTGTTGAGATGGCGACTTCATTCATCATTTATCGTGATGAGACGGAAATGGGCGAATCGTATGGTGAAGAGAGCCCGCCCTTGAACGAACAACCTCAATCTCCCGTGTTCAACACACTGCCCGGAGAGGTACGGAATTTGATCTACGAGTATGCACTTGGCACCGATGGACCAACGCATATGTATCAAAAAGAAGGCGGCATGATACGATCCTGGGCTTGTTATAAGATGGGAGTTGAGCAAAGAGCACTCCACAATCAATGCTGGCCCACAAAGTTCGTCGGTCTCCCATCCACAAATCACACGCCTACGCCATTCAAAGTATGGCAGCCTGTTGAAACAGCACAAGTCAAAGCTCCAGCTCTTCTTCGCACATGTAAAAAGATGTAAGAACATGCATGGGACTCTCTTAACCTGTGGTTGACACGTCGAAGTTACAAAGAGGCTCGGTGGATGCTCTACACCAAGAATACTTTCCACATTAGGAGAAGTGAGCTTCTCGTGGACTTTCGCTACTCCATCGCAATGGATCATTTTCAAGCAATTCGATCCCTGGATCTATCAATCCACCCCTGCGACAAGGAATACTCATTTTGTCGAATGCGTGTGGAGCCGTTTACATGCACGTGGGTCAAGTGCTGCAGGGTGGTGCGATCCATGTCGAGTCTTCAAGAACTTCGAGTTAACTTGTCCCTATTGCCGATAGCACGACACTTCAAAGTCTCGCGCAGCCAGTACGACTCTCATATTCTTGGCCCGCTTATGACCATACGCGTTCCTGTTTTCCAGGTTATAATCAGTCCCAACGCTGGAAGAGGGGGACCAATCTCTGCAAATGGAGGAGAACCTAGGCCATATTCTGTTGATAGCGACACACTTCAGATCTTGGGAGAGGTTCCCTTCGAACTGATTGTTGAAGGGCAATGGTACAGAGGTCATTGAATAAATGTGAGCGTACTACTTTGAATTGGGTGGATTGTGCTTCTGAGATATCTGTAAGTTGTACGGTTACTGTCGCTGAACTGAAATCAATGAGACATGGCACAGACATACTCGTTTATCGAAGATTTTATCGTTGTGCCGCTAGCTTCCTCATTTTTGAGCCTTCGTGTAGGGCGACCAACGACTGCTCTAGGCGATCTGTAATTCTCATCGAACACGAGAAATAACGGGCCGCTGTCGGTAGATCGAAGTATCTTGAGGGGTTTCCTCAGTTCCTTGATTTTGGAAGAAGGTGCAGAGGCCGGCATCGAAGGAGTGAGTGTGACGACTGCCCAGCATTCAGGCTGTCAGAACACTGCTATGGAGCATAGCTGAGCCCGATACCTGAGCTTTGCGCAAGCAGTCAAAGAGGATGAGCTGGGCGTTCTGCAGAGATAAGGCAGTGTCGATCGAGAGGGCACTATCCAGTGCACACCTTAGGGGCTCCGAAATCGCAAGGAGTGCTGCTCATTGGCAGCGACTCCAGTGGCCATCCACGGCAGATATGGGAAATCTTTCATTCTGTTTGCCATGCCTGTTATCTCCTCAATTTCGACCAAGGGCGAGTTTCGAGTTTCGTCTTTGGGGCTAGGCCTTCGTGCGCCGAAAAGCATAAGGTTCCACTGTATCCGAGGATGCGGCACCATCCATCGAAATCGCAAAAGCAACTCAAATTCTTCAGCTCTGCTGGCACACCATTCAAATATCTCCGTAGGTTCGACTGTTTTGATCAGTACCGGATCGATGGAAATTGGGTAGTTCCGGCACAATGGATGGAGCATGGCGAGTTTCCAGAGACAGCAGTTATTTGAAAACCATCACCGCGGAAATGCTTCATACATATTCTCTGCTGCGAATCAAGATAAGGATTCCTCTTTCGGCCCCCTGGCGTGCTCTGTTACCGCCAAGAGATAAGAGAGCACGGCGCTCCGCCACCCAGAACGCCCCCACCGACATCCCGCGTGGAATCTTTTCAGCCAACATTGCACCACTCGACCAACCCCTTCGAACCCTTCGCCAGGCTTGCATCCATTGCGCGACTCCCGACCATGGAATTCCACAACCCTCTGAGAATCTCCATTGTTTAGTGTTCTAGTGCCACCCTACCGGTTAAACCAGTCACTCGCGACCAATCTCACGTCTGCCTTTTTTCTGCCACCCAAATGTGGATGCGTCGTGCTTGAAAGATAAGAAAATCACCTTAACCCGGTCGAGACCGCTGCTCCACCCCGGAGAACACTCATCTCGCTTGGCATGCCACTGGATTAGCGATTCGATCTTCAACCAAGACCAGATTTGCACCAGGGATCAACACCGCGGAAGTGTTCACTTGGTGTTTGATGTCTGGGGATATTATATAGCTTGTACTTGGGACCTGTCTTTATTCTCCATCCGCAAACAGGCAAGCTACCTCACAATCAGCTCAACAGACATCTCTCTCTTACGACCTGCACAAGACTCACTCGGACCACCCCTACCCTAGATTTTCGCCATGGGTTTCGAACTGAAGCAGCTCTGGAGTGCGCCAGAGATCAACCCCTACAACAAGAAGGCCAAGTCCATTCCCATCTTCAACCCGGTCGACAAGTATGGACGGGTATTCTTCTTCTCATGGATGGGATTCTTCATTGCCTTCTGGTCGTGGTAAGTGTAGTCTGTCCGCCACCACTCATATCACTCAACTAATCCCTGACAGGTACGCGTTCCCACCTCTGGTATAGTACCCACAGATCTAAGCATCTCCCCGCCACTCGCGTCAGATCTAACATCACTGCAGCTCACTCTCACTATCAAGAAGGATCTCCACTTGTCCCAGGTTGAGACCTCGAACTCCAACATCATCGCCTTGACGGCGACGCTGATTGTTCGTCTCATCTCAGGACCCATGTGCGATAAATTTGGCCCGCGCCTCACCTTTGCTAGTCTTCTGATCTTGGGTGCTATCCCGTCTGTTCTTGCCGGCACCATCAAGAACGCCGCTGGCCTTTATTGCATTCGATTCTTCGTTGGTATTCTTGGTGGCACTTTCGTCCCATGCCAAGTATGGACCACTGGCTTCTTCGACCGCAACATTGTCGGCACTGCTAACGCTTTGGTCGGCGGGTGGGGCAACTCCGGTGGCGGTATCACATAGTAAGACTTCGACGATCGATTGATTGATTGATTTAACTGTGCTAACGCCGAAACAGCTTCGCTATGCCTGCGCTCTTTGACTCGCTGGTGCACAACTCGGGTCTCACTCCTCATGTCGCATGGCGTGTATCTTTCGTCGTCCCCTTCATCCTGATCACAGTCACCGCCATTGCTATGTTGTTTCTGACTGAGGACACCCCGACTGGACGATGGGCGGACCGCCAGTCTGCTGTTCCTCACGATACCCATACAGCTACCATTGTGTCCACAACTGGCGGACTTGCCGATAAACCATCAAGCGCCTCAGTATCATCTACCGACGAGAAGAAGGTCGGCGTCAGCCCCGCTGAGCTCGAGACTGGAGCAGGCGATGTCACAATCATCGACGAAGTGCAGCATGAGGTCATCCAGGCTCCCACCTTTAAGGAGGCCATGAATGTCATTCTATCCATGCAGACCCTCACCCTTTGCGCTGGCTACGTCTTCTCCTTCGGCGCCGAACTCGCCATCAACTCCATCCTCGGAGCCTACTATCTCAAGAACTTCAAGACCCTCGGACAGACCATGTCTGGTCGATGGGCTGCCATGTTTGGTCTTCTTAACGTTGTCTCTCGCCCCTTTGGTGGCTTCTTCGGCGATTGCCTGTACAAGTGGACCAAAGGCAACCTCTGGGCCAAGAAGATCTGGATTCACTTCGTTGGTATCGTGGCTGGTGCTTTCTTGATTATCATCGGACAGTTGGACCCCCATAACCTGGGTACCATGATCGGCTTGGTTGCCATTATGGCCATGTTCATGGAGGCAGGCAATGGTGCCAACTTTGCCCTTGTTCCTCACGTTCATCCCCACGCTAATGGTAAGCCAATCCTATATCTTCCATTGCAATCCACAAACTAACCGGACTTCAGGTATCGTCTCCGGCCTCATTGGCGCATCTGGTAACTTTGGTGGTGTTATTTTCGCAATCATCTTCAGGTACAACGGAAAGAACTACTCCCGCGTCTTCTGGATCATTGGCGTAATCGCTATTGCTTTGAACCTCGCATTCATCTGGGTCAGGCCTCTCCCCAGGGGCCAGATCGGTGGTCGCTAAATCGTCATCTTGGGTTATTGTTTGCGGGCACAGGGCGATTTACCTCCTCTACACGATTGCTTTGTTTACTAGGTACTATTTAGAGTCTCATAATATTGTATTGTAAATTGAAAATTCCACCAAGTGTCTAATGACCGGTGGACATTCGTTCCCAATGCGCAGTTCTGCTCCTTCCGCTTTGCGCGGTCCTGGCATCTCGTCAAGGCTTAAAATGCCATTGCGACATCGTGACATGCACAACAAACAGCATCGGACAACCTCTCTCTACCCCACCAAATTTCCGCTCTTTGCACTTTGCACGTCATCCCGGCTCTCTTCGTGAATGTCGATTTGCGCCACAGGGCTCGAGCTTTGATAAATTGCACCGTGGTTCAGTTTCAGGCATCGTTCATGGTAATTGTTGGATAGCCGTCACTTGGGCCTATTTGGAGCCAAGGCGTGCAGGATTGGACTGTATTGGCTCTCTGATCAAGCAACATTTCCCTACCAGGCACATCTAAGTGCTCATTTGAAGGCCGAGTATGACGCGAACCAACGCTGCCGGCAACTGTGGCTGCCTGCGGCTCCCACCAGCCACACCACCCGCCTGATTGTCGCAAAGAAAAGTGCACATGTTTATCCATTGAGAGTTTTATTGGACGGCAGCTGTGGCGGTGCCGCTTTTTTTATCGTGTGCCTTTTGCACACGCATGGGTTTCGTCCTTCACCGGTTTAGCTTGGTGGATCCTGTCTCAGCTGGCACGGCTTTGGTTGGTCGACAAAGTTCCTCCGGACCCCGAAATTGCACACGCGTGGCCTGTGAGATCTTTTGCACCCCTCAATTGAGCAGTGACCAGCGAGAGGCCTCTCGAGGTGTATTAAAGGTGCACATCGCCTTTTGGGTATATTAGAACTTCTGCGCAACCTCGGGCGTCTGTTCTGGCTTCTATTGTCATTGTCCTAGACTTATTGGTTCTAGGTTGGCATCTGGGGCGATCCCTGAACCGTCCTTTGAATCACCTCATGTTCAGAACTGCACTGCTTTGCATGTCGACTACTTTACATACACTTCTGAATTCGGATTGGTATCTGCCTTCACCAGGCGTTGAGCTTCTGTCTATTCGCCATGACCAAAGACTGGAATGCCTCGGTCCAGGCCGAGATCGAGGACCTCTATGTCAACCAAAAGAAGATCCTCCTTGAGGTCAAAGCGATTATGGAAAGAAGACACTCGTTTCGTGCTTCGTAAGTGATTCAACACTCCGTGAACGATCGAAGGCTAACAGAATTGCAGGACAAGATCATATCGGATGAAATTGAAAGAGTGGGGATACCTTCGGGCCAATCCTCGCAAAGCTACGAAAGATCGATCAAGACCTCGATCTGGGGATAGTCCTTCTGAGCACTCTGAAGACAGTGAAGCTACGCCGAATATTGTAGATGATTCAGCTATGCTAGATGAGGCAGAGGAGTTAGTATTATATACTGTCCCACCCTCTAGTATATCCTCAACAACTGACCTCTGGCAGTCTCATTCCCGCCATCTGTCCATGGACGGAAGCAAGCAATCTGTCAACAAACATCGTTATGGAGATGCTGCTCCCTGTTTTAGAGAGTGACTCGCAGAAGCTAGAGTCACTCGTTATGGCAAACCCAGACCATGTCAACTATCCAATTGGACTTCCGTTTGAGGCTATCAATGGCCGCTTCTTCAATCATCCTGCTATTCAACAATGCGTGATACTTCAACATCCTAGCCAAACTCTCCTCGATATCGCGAGTGCTTTGCCTTCGTCGGCGGTAAGCTGGGTTCTATTATCACATGGCGCCAACGGTTCAACACACCCACTCGGCACTGATCTTGCTCTACATAATGCGATCAAGAATGGCCGAACGTACTCAGTCCAGTCATTACTGCATTCTGGACGATCCAACGTGAATGGTCTGCCAGGTACAACATGGAGGCCTCTACTGCAAGCAGCGTTTTGGAATGTTCCAGATGTTGTTCGTCTGCTTCTAGATAGAGGCGCAAACGTTAACGACAACACGCCTGCTGGAGAGGGATTGCCTTTCAAGACAGCGCTTCAACTGGTACTAGACCGCCGAGCAAAGGAGTACGACAACCCCTCTGCTCGAGAGCGGTGCGAGAAGATCACGAAAATGTTACTCGCCGCGGGGGCTAATATTCACCTACCTTCCACTGAAGACATGAACGGTCTCAGTCCATTCGAAACTTTTATCCAACCCTGGCAGGGCGTCATGTCATGGGCGACAAGCCTCACATCAATAGACATGGAGTGCCTAGAGGCCTTTGTCCGCAAAGGCGCTGACCTCCAAACACACTTTGATGGCTTTACTTGTTCGTCCACGACCAGAAGCACGTTCGAACACCAGGTTCTCTGGCATTCCACCCCCACTCTTGCGCGGTTACTTGTTGATCATGCGGCCCCTAGCCCAGAGGCGAATGGATCAAATATCCTTCATGAGATTGTTGGCAGCTGTCCAGATGCAAAAAGACACCCAGCAGATACTCTCCGAGATATTGAAGCGCTACTTAAACGAGGTGCTGACCCAAACCTCCCAGACATGAATGGCTCTACGCCATTAAAAATAGTTGTCCAGCGGTGTCCGACAGTTGATATCATTCCACGTCTTCGTGCTCTGCTGGACGGCGGTGCGGATCCTGAACCCAAAGACCGAAATGGACTTACGCCGATCATTTTCGCCGGAAGCACATTCATGGAGCCCATGGTCTCAAAGGTGCTAGAGGTATTTGTCGCCAAGTATCGAGGGCGATACGCACAATATGGTCATGTGGCCTGGCACAAGGGATATTTCCCCATTCCACAAACACCCACATTCGCGCAGGTTCTAGGATACGACCGGCATAATGCGGAGTTTGTTGAGGACATACAAAGAATGCTTCCATCTACCGTCCATGAGGTGTTTCAGAAGGCTGCGTTCAATGTTGCAAGCACAAGGTATCTTGATGGCGTAACGGATCGGTTGAAAGTATGCGACGAGCTTCGTTTCACGGCCGACGATAAATCGGAGATCCAGCATGTCGTTTCTCTACGGGGAGTATACGGCTTAGAAGATTATGCTTTTGAGCAGGCCTTCGTCATGACACTCTTAATGCCCGAGTCCCTCCCCACTCGCGTGCTGGACGATCCACCTCCAACGCTCTCCGAATCTGAGCTCAACGAAACTGTTGCCATGCTCCAGGAGGAGATTTCGACATCGCTCAGCACTTCTATGATGACCAATCTTCCCACCCCGCTAGTCCTCGAAACTCCCGAGCCAGATCGTCGCCACTCTGCATCCAGCAATTCTTCAACCCATTCAACTACCGATTTCTTCGTACCAGAGACGACGCAAATCAAGTGGAGTGTGAACAAGTGGGACAATACGCGACCTGGAGATCAGGAGAAGGCAAGTCGACAGGTGATGAGGTACAAGTGTAAGAGCTGTAAAGGGGATTCGAAGATGACGGCTATTGAGTATCAGTGAGTAGTCTACCCTTGTCTGTAAGAGATAAGGTAGCTGACCTGGCGCAGAAAACATGAAAGTGAACATTTACACACACTGACGTGTTGTGATGTGAATTGTACGAGGAGATTCTGCGTTGCTGAACGGGGGTAATACCTCTCCCTGTCAGGGCTTCTCATGACAAACGTAATCTGGAGGCCACCCATGTGAGGGCCAAATGGTTCGGATGCTTCAGGAGCAGGATCTCTGAATCGGCATCTCTAAATATCTCGGTACACTGTAGCTGGGCAGTTCTCCTGGCTCGGCGTTTCGCAAGCAGGTGAACGGAGTCGGCAGTGGCTTTCGGCCCGCCCATAGGATCTTGCTCTAATGGTCCAAGTCCATTCTCGGAACGACAATCTTTCGCAGGAGGATTCGAGAGAGCAGGATATTGAAGGATCGGCTGAGTTGCGCTTTGGGGGGGTTGGGGTTAGGGTTAGCGGCCGCTTGCCGCGTTTCTATCGCATGCTCCGCGTCTCCAAGGCGGCAGCGGGTAAAATTCCGTCAGCCATATCATGGGGTCCAATCTAGCAGTGCGCCAGCGGGCCGCTCATGTAGGAAATAAAGGGCAACGGTCGTTTAAATCGTGGTCAAGATGGGACGAGAAATCGGAATGGTGGTGTTGTTTTGTGCAAGAGATGTTATACAGTGCATATATGCGTGGAACCTCGCTCGGTCGAAGGGAAGCGATTCGAGCCTCAAACTCTGAACATTAAGGGTGGCCCTGTCTGTGCTACCATATTGTGCGCGGACTGTCGAATCACGGAAGGGTTGTTATAGGTTATATATGCACGGTTGGGCCTCGACCCTGGGGTTGCGCCGTCTTTGCCGTCTTTGTGGTCTTACTGTTCACTGTTCGTTCTTCACTATTGGTATCGAGAGTATGGCACACAGTGTGGAGGTAGACAGCCGCAGTATGTAGTCAGTCAATTTATTTCCAACATGAATGCCCTGTGACCAACACGAATGCCCCATGGGTGAAGAGGACAAGATCCTTTGTGTTAGGTTGAATTTCTCCTCTCTCTTGTATATCATACGCAAGCATCGGCCTCACTGGCTGTCGGTTATTGAATACCGGTGAGGATCTATGCGCACTGCGGCAATGGACGTTGGTATCGCCTGAACTCTCGGGTGCGAAGCTACGGACCTGGGTCGTGGTGATGAATGTGAGTGAGAAGTCTTCATACGGCACTCAAAAAACGCCGAGAAAGGTAGTCAGGGTAGAGCTGATCCTTGATCAGTGTTTGGGGGGTGCGGAATGCAATGAGTGCATGCAGTCGTGCAACCCGAGGGAGTTCAACCGGCATGTTTCATCTATTCATGTTGAACTCTTGGAGTCTTTCGGCTGATGATAGCATGTTGCTTCCTGCAGTCGCTTATCTACTACGCTGATTAGCTGCCTAAACTTGTATCACCTGCTCAGAGAGGACGCAGTTGTCCGTCGCAGGCATCTTTGATGGCTTCGGACACTGACAAATCCGGAGAGTCCTCCCGTAGTCATTGCATCTCAACAGTGGCATGGTGAGTGGTCATCTCACTGGACAGTGGCGTCTCAGATACTCATATACTCTGATACCATACCTAGCAAATGGGACCATGGGACCTTCTGGATGGCATTCTGGTCGTTTATCCACATAACCAACAAACGAGGCTGCCGAAGACTCGCGTCTTGTGGAACCGAGGGAGGCTGAACCCCAGAATCCGGGGTACCGCTTCTCGTCAGCACCGCCGGCTTAGATGCACATCAAATCGTTCGATACCTTGAAGAATGCGGCACCCTCCGACTGTCGCAATGCTTGGAAGAGCTTCGTTTGGTATCTGAAGGGCGTGGGTGATGCAGGGTATCTTCTCCGCCTGACGGGTTGGATGTACCTCGTAGAGGTGGTGACGAGGCAATGCCAGAGGATGGTAAAGGTCCTTCACCACCACCACTACCATTGGGAAATGAGCCGGGAGCCCCCACGGTATGTGTATAAATTCAGATGTCTCTCTTCACAAGACCATGATCTTTGACCGTCATCCAAATCACCTTCTCCGTCCTTCCACCTGAGCGACCCTCGAGAAACTCTTTGACCATTTCTGATTTCCACCTTTGAATATCCTTACAATAATCGATATGACTGCGTAGGTCATGATTCTTTCATAATAACTCTTTTTGCTAATGGAATAGGGACAATGATCCAAGAGCCAGCCGCACCGAGTCTATGCCTACTCAGTGTCGGCCAGACAAGGGACAACCAAGGCAGAATCAGGTGTCAGGCCAGACCAGGGACAACCATCAGCCAAGCAGTTCCAGACAGAGTGCCCAGGATGCAAGAAGTTCATATGTTGAACAGAACTTTGCGTTGAGGCGCATGCTGCAGCTTGCAAGTTCGGAAGACCCTTGGTCGGTGTTCAATACAAGAAGGCCCGCAATTGATGAGAAAACTGTAGGCTAAGGTTTCCCCTTCCTTCCGACATTGCTAACCTTGTCAAGGCCGATTCTTAGGTGTTTACCAACACAGGCGGTTTGGAATATTGGCGTGATGACATGTACTGAACTTTCACGCGACGGGTTCAGAAGTAATGCTACTGGTTTCTATTATAGATGGCTTTTACAGTGGTTCAGGTACAAGATATCCCATTGTTTTCTTTAGACAGATAGAATTAATTGTATTCTCAATATTTTTGGTACCCTTGAAGCCATAAAAAATAGCACCATACCCGACCCACTGGATGTGGAATTCTAAGAATATTGTGAAACGGGCGATCTGCTCATGCGATCATGGAAACACCTTGATCCTGGCCCGTTCTACTGATTTGTTTGCGGGTCCTATAGACTTCAGCCACCAATCATGTATGTAGGATCAACACCAGCGGGTAGCCACTGATTGGGCCTTCACAGGCACTATCCGATCGGGCTGACTGCCTGGCTAAGCCATCCAAGTAGACAATATTGAGCGTCGTAGGTCCTTCCTACTTCCTCAAGACAGTATAAATCAACTTTGCCACCAAACTTGTTTGCCAGTGACTTCAAGAGTGGGTATGCCCATGTCTGTGCGACGTCGCCGTTGATGGACGCCGTTCCACATCCCTGGCCTTCCCTCATATCTATCATCAACGCATATTACCCTCTGCAGAACGGATGTGCACGAGGAAAAGCGACGGAGCCATAGCCTAATCCGATAGGACTCGGTCCTCACTTTGGATGAATCAAGAAGGCTGCCTCCAGAGTCTTAGAGCCTCCAGAGTCTTAGAGCCTCATTACCCGCTACCAACTTGATGGATCTAACTCGGACAAATAAACCTTAGGAGTGAGGTATTACTCGGTTCTCTTTAGTGCGGCACCGAGCTACAGCAGATCTAAAGTAAGAGCGCCAGTTACCCTTTCGGACGATGATGCCCCTTTCCTGTCTGGCTGTAGGATGTTGCGTTGATTAATATGATTTGTGCACATAAGTTCCACCACGCAGACACCGCGTACATGTGTAACATGAATCTTGATCGGAATTTCATTCTTCGGCACGTTTTCGATGTCTATGATCCCTCAATCAAGCCCGTACATCATATGGAACAGGACATGGGGAATTTCTGAGCAGTAAAAACATGACAAAGCTAGAACGGAGATGGTGGAGCCGTGAGCAGCTATAACACCCAGACTATATCCTCAGTGGAATTGGAAGTAGCTAGTAGTGAGCAACGTAGGTAGCACATCCTCGGGTAACTTCGGCATTGCAGTCTATTGAGACGGTGGACTTTCCAGGCTGGATGTTGTGGCACGCCGGTGAATAGCCTCTAGCATTCGGGTCATATGGGTAAGGTCTGTTTGATATAGCCGAGGGACGCCGGGGTATCAACTGTCGCTACTGCAGGGATGCTATGTGTTGAATGGGCCCGAATACTGGCAGCTTGTTTCGAATGCGTTCTTTCCAAACTCCAAAGAACAAGCAGCGAGTTGAGAGAGACTTACTGAAATGTTTTAGGTATGTTGCGAGATATCTATGGACTGAGAGGTGGAGGGTGTCTGACGAAAGAGGTTAGCCCAAGCCCATACCAAGGGTTTTTAGCACTCCATCACTCATGTAGGTAAGTTGCATGGCCATGGATTACATAATCAGTAGGCACGCGTTTATACCCTTGACTACCTTACTCTCTCCAAACCCCAACCAAAGGTCCCCCATATTACACCAGACCAAAGACGCATGGCTCTCCAGCTCCTCTCAGATCTCCATCTCGAGTCACCAAAAGGATACGACATCTTTCCCATCGTCCCTTGCGCACCGCACCTTGCCCTCCTCGGCGACATTGGCACCGTCACGCCTCACAAAGCCGACTTCCTAGCCTTTCTCACCCGCCAACTCAAGCAATTCCGCACGGTACTCTTCGTGCCCGGGAACCACGAATCTTATTCTTCAGACTGGCCCACAGCTCTCGCAATATTGCAAGAATTTGAAAATGATAGCGCGCTCGGAGACTTCATCTTGCTCGATCGCACTGCGTTCAAACTACCAGACACAAATGTCACGATCTTAGGCTGCAGTCTTTTCTCTCGCATACCGCCTGGGAGCGAAATGGCTGTTAGCATGGGCTTGAACGATTTCTTCCAGACGGAGAGCTGGGATGTGGAAATGCACAACGCGGCGCACAAGCGCGATGTTGAATGGCTGAACACCCAGGTCGCTGCGCCCGAGCATGGCAACTCTAAGATAATCATTCTCACGCACTGGAGTCCATCGAGAGACCCTCGCTCAAGCGACCCGAAGCACTCTGCTGGTCCTATCTCGAGTGCCTTCTCGACGGACTTGTCGGATCAGCCATGCTTCCAAAGTGGGAAGGTAAAACTATGGGGGTTTGGTCATACGCACTTCAATTGCGATTTTTTGGTTGAGCGAGGCGCAGATGCAGGATCGCTAAGACTGTTAACAAATCAGAGAGGATATTATTTCGCCCAGGCCGAGGGATTTGATGAAAAGAAGACGGTAAATGTTTAAAACGACACCATAGCACTGTGCTTGGACAACAGAGATTTGAATGCATAAGAATGGATGACGCACTGTCAACCACCGAAATTCTCCTCCCTACCCGCTTCTCTCTTGCTACTCGAACATAATAAACTCTTTCTACCAATGAAGTCCCTGCGAGTCAATCTACAGCCCAAAATGCACCATACATCGCGGATGAACCCCGCGTTAAAAAGATGTGGCCGGTATGACAGGACAAACTCTATCGCTTTCCCTCAATAACCTTCGAATCCTATCTTCCGACAGCTATCTATCCATCCTCACACGACCCACAACCCCCTCCCTACCCCTCACCCTTCCCAATCTCGAAGTACAGCGCCCAATGCCCCTTACGCCCCGAATTAAACCCTTTCCCACACCTCGGACAGCGACTCCCACACGCCATATACTCGCTCACGCTCAGCAAGTCTTTACACACTCCACACAGCACAGCTTTCACATCCCTCTGGTCCTTTTGCCAGACCTCAGGGACATGGTGTGCCGATTCGGAAGCATTGTGGCATGAGATGCAAGCATCGAATTTCTGGCAGGAAGCGTGTTTGATGGCGATGATATCCAGGTCGAAGTGCCAGTGTGCGCATTGAGTCAAGGGCGTGACGGACTCGCCATGAACGATGGGAGGTGAGGGTTTGTTGGCGGTGATGGTGATGGCGACATCTTATTCCCACTGGTTGGTGGAGGAGGACATGCACGATGTGGCTGATACAGAAATATGTAGCCCAGGCTAGCCGGTAGGGCGTGATTGTCCCTACACCTGATTCCACAGCTACGCACCGTGACCTCCGAATGCGATGGCCGTGGAACCAAACTCTAGTCAATGTGTTGACCAATGACCGTCTTCACATTCCCTTCAATCAACAGAGCCAGAAAAAGAAGTGACATTCTTGAGGAACAAGATCAATCAATGAGTATACGGTCTAACAATAGCTTCCGGGCCACAATGTTAACAGATTTCGTTCTGGACCATCGTCAAAAACGTTGTGAGGGCAGCGAAGCATCCGTGTGTTAAACAAAACTGGTCTATCGGGTGTATGATGATGACTGTGAAACGTCATTCAATAGTAGAGGTCAACCGAACGTTGCGAATTGATGGTAGGATCGAAGAGAGACAGGATAAATATCATTGCGATAGAGGCAAGGCCGGTCGTGACAAGTGCGAGCGCATCAATCCCACGACCGGCAAGCCCTGAAATCTCACGTTCTCGAGGGAATATGATCTCACCAGGCATGAGGACACCATCCACAATGCATGGAAGCAGGACGTCCTTTCTCTGGGATCGATCCGGCGTTAGGATCCGTCACTTCCGCATACGCGCCGGCATGGAGGATCCGATAGATATGTGGCAAACAAAGCTTGCCAGTACGAGTTCCCTGGTATTTGGTCTGCTTCAGTATCCTATAATCGAGTGACTTGGTCAACGTGGATACATTTGGTTTCAACTATCATCAAGCCAGCATAAATGGATTTCACCTCCACCGCAAGACGCTCCTGCGAGATTGGCTGAGGTTCGGGCTGAGACGGGAACAAGTGACTCGCAAAATTGTATCTGACAAGATCTGGGAAAGCATTCAGATCTTGGGACTGAAAGCCGAGCCCCGTGTTTCCATGCTGGCCTGGAACAGACTGAGTGACGTGACTGAGAGGCAAATCCAATTATCCACAACCGAAAAGCAGGTCTTGGAAAGGGCATCCACATGGACCGGGCATTGATAGCAGGACAATTGGGGCAAAGTTTGAAGGATCAGTTGACATTACCCAGGCATTCAAACAACGTGTCTTCAAATACGGACGCGGTGTAGAATTCTGTCTGTCATTGCTTCCCAAAGGGAACTGATGGCCATTGCTGCATTTGAGAGGTGAGGTGGTTGTCGATTTAGGCGTGTCGCGTCTTCGAGAAGAAGATGTGGTGCTCATGCAGGAGGGCGTGGTGGATGACGAATGAGATTCAGTTGTTATTCTCGCCTCTAGGGCGTGGGGGGAACCTAATCGGCGAGTATCGAAATTAAGTCGCAGCCACGTCCAGAAACTATGGCGTGCTGGTGAGTCTGACATACAACCGTGTTGCAAGAATGAAGAAAATAACATGGAAAAATGGCAGAACGATGAAGCGGCTCAAAACAAGGATTCTTCTTGTTTACGTCCTTGCACTACCATGGGCTTGCAACGCCAGCCCACATTTCTTGGTCCCGGATGTCTTTGTCCTCAATTGCCATGCGGTTACGGCGTAGATCTCCTAAGCACCCAATCCATGTATCTACAGACGTGGAATTATCTCATGGGGAACCACCATGATCTGGAATGCCATAGGTATGAATGCACAACTACTTGATGCTGGTAGTTGCCGTCGCAAGAGCCCCAAACGGGTACATTGTGTGCTTCCACATCCGTGCTGGCATGGAATATCTTGCGGCGAGACCTTGTGATGTAGGAATCAGGATGCCGTGTTTCCAAGAAGAAATCGTGGTGCTCATGCCGGAGGGTACGATGAAGTGTAGCCCTCGCCTTCAAGAGCTAGGCGTGAATCTGCCGCCCTGGAAGGCTTCGCCCAGCGAGAATGGCAAGGCGCTTGACCTTGCCGGCGAGCTGGATGGGGATGAGCCAGAGCTCGCCCACCATCTCAGCCAGCGGCGTAGCCGGGTCGTAGTGGAAGACGGTCCAGTCGTACACCCACTTGCCGAGGGAGTTGGCGTCGAAGACGGAGCCGAGCAGTAGGATGGGCTCCTCGGTGGGGTCCCAGTTCTTGTAGCAGTAGCCGGCAGGGATGCCGGCACGGAGCGCGTCGTCTTCAGTTGCCTTGGACGCCATCTTGGGCGCCGCAGCGGGTCGCTTTGGTGGTATGGGCTGGGCACGGGTGGAGTGCGACGCGCGACGGGGACGGGCAGTCTTGCGCTCTGCATCGGCATAGATGCGGACCTGATCATAGTAGAACCGATCAGCATTCCCGTACGTCTCGTATCGTGCGTACCGCTCGTATGGTGATACAATCCCCTTAATGAAGAATTTAGGTCTGCGGTCTCCATGTGCCAGCCTGAATCTGTCGGTTGTGGATTTTCTCCTTCTCTACAGCTATGCTGTAACGGTTGTCGAACGAGCCCGATAAATGAAAGAGTTTCGTTCATCCGGGCGTGGCGAACCTTGCTGGTAGACGTTGTATGACCGATGCAAAAATTTATGGAAAACTCCATCACTGCTGCAAAGGTTTTGGCCCTCGCGTGGGAAACGGGGGAGCGTGACGACATGTAAGCGACAGAAGTTGGTCTGGCTTGATTCAGCTCGTGCGAAAATTGCCGATCCGTGTCGTGAGAGAGATGGCCATTCCGGGGGAAGATTTTTTCATCCTCACTGGGTGGGAAGTGATGATGGATGCCGATTAAATTAGCTCAAGAAAATACGTGGAATCGACCGCAAGGAAAGTTGCTCTTGAAAGAGGCCACTAAATTGAAGACCAGGCTGACTGGAACGGACACGATCAAAAGAAAGAAACATTGGATGATTGGAAAAGGCTATCCTAGAAGATAAACCAGAAATTCTAGAAGACTAATGGGGTCGAGACGGAATGAGAGGAGAAGGGAAAAGCGGTGCCAAGACCTGCGGGGTCCGGTATTCGTGCGGTAGGTAGCTGGAATGTCGACATAGTCGACATTTGAGGGCAGGCGCTTTATATCAAATAAACTCCGCCTTTTTGTTGTGATGGTCGCCGCGAAAATGCGAACCATTTGAGGCAGCAAAAAGGCACGACAGCACCAAAGAGGCAAACGCGTGCAGAGCGTTCAGCCTGCATTCCAAAGCCCCAGTCAGGAGCCAGTGGCTTGCCAGGACGTGCGCAGGCGCAGGACAGATGCTGCCAGCCCTAAAGTCGTTGTCCGACTCTCTGCTCAGGGTATGGATGCGGGAATCTAACTGACTGGGTCGACTCTTGAAGATTGCATCCAAGACTGATGCGATAACAGGTACTTATTAGTTTGCACCTGCTAAGTTTCAGTGAACAAGCGGATGAAACTTGGACTGACCTTGATATTCATGTCGGCCAAACCAATCGCAGTCGCGCGGCCACATCCTATTTCCGGATGGGCCTTGAGGGAGCAGTGAGGCGAATTGATCACCACAGTGAGGTGAATTGATTTCTGCAGTCCGGCTCGGGGTGGCTTGCGCACCAGGCGTGTCAACACTCGTGTCATTTGCCTTCTGGGAGAGGCTCGGTGGTGAGCATCGCTGCCTTCTGGCCTGCGTCTTCTGGCAGTCTGGTCGTCAGTGCGCAGTGCTGAACAGGGGTACGGCATCGGGTCCGTGTTGAACACTTTCGCTTGTGCAGCCTACGGTTGCCATTCTTATTCCTGGTGGCGCACCCGAGACCGCAGTTAGGGCCTGTTTTCTGAGAATTTCTGAAAGGACCCCATCCCAGCTGCAAAACGCCTTGGCGCAGGCCTGCCAGAACGCAGAAAATGGAGGATATCCGAAACCAAACAGGCCCTTAATCCAGGACTGCAAGCACATCCAGACACATCTTGGCAGTTCTCCAGCATACTCGCTACAGGAATGGCAGGTTTAGACGGACGAAGGTGTTGCCCGTGCCTTAGAAGAACGATATCTCACGTCTCATGACTGCAGGGGGGTAGGATGACTGTAGGCTCTTTCATCTTCCTTGCCGTTGTGTGGATGCTTGGGCTAAAGGCTCGTTCTGAAAATCACCGAACGCTTGGGAAGAGACGAAGTTATAAGTCTCCCACAAATGCCTTTACAATTCATTCACGCTCAACAGATTTCAAAT
>ML977582.1:186095-270576 GCA_010015725.1 Amniculicola lignicola CBS 123094
ATTCTTCTTTTCTTATACATAGATAACTCTTAAGAACGATGTCCCCCAAAACAGAACTTGTTGCTTCATCAGCTACTGGAGTCGACGCATCATACGTATACGTATGCATCCGGTCAGTCGTTTTTTCTATCTCTGGTCATCCCCTCTGTGTGCGCGGAGTGATAATAGGACACGCTTCATCGTTCCTATTGCAGTGTTCTGTCAACCCTTATAGTATCTCATAGAAACCTGTGGCTTTTTGCCAAGGTGCGGGAAGTTACCAACAACACTTTTACGGGATAGCTTTACTTCAGCTCGCTGTCTTAGTGTTTTTAAAGCATGTTCGAAGTTGTTTTCATTATAGCTACCACTCAGAGCTGCCCACTGATAACTCTCCAGCCAAGAACAGTCTTTTGATCCATCATCCAATCCAGAACCAGCTCGAAATGATGATTATTCCGGTCTCTCTACTACCATAGTGGATGATCAGAAGGAACTTCCTGGACAGTGCCACGATGCTCTCACTCATGTCCATACCGCCCTCCGTTCCGGTCGCCTTGGAGGGGGCAACCGTGACCACGCCGCAATGGACTCGAGACCGCCCACACATCGCCACACCAACACACCACCTGGTAATAGCCGCACACTTGCTCTTCGTCTTTCTGAGGGGGCTCTCGCTCTTCACAACGCTATCTTGGTGTACAAACTATCTATGGACGAAGCTCTGCTTCCGGCTCGCATTGGTGCAGTTCAGGAAGCCGCTAGAAAAATGGGATTTGATCTTCCCGAGGAAGCTCTTACTGGAGAGAAATGGTGTCTGGATGAATGGGTCTCTGAGCAGCGCTCTGCGCGATTCTTCTAAGCTAAACATTGCAACGGAACAGGTCACATTCCGGACCCCTTTGTAGCCTCACATACTTTGATGAATTATGACTTTTGTTCTGAGGAGGCTTCCTTTCGATTGGCTCTTTTTCCTTGCATAGAATCTCACAAGTTGTGATAATATCTATAGTGTAAGCTGATTGGTGCGGCTCCGTATTGGCTGGGTATCGGACAAGGCCATTTGTGCGACATTGTCTGTTGTCCCAGCTGATATTTCGCGGAATACTTAAAATAGCTAGTAGGCACATCGCAACATTTGATTGGCGTATATCTCCCACAGCGGCACCCACGCGCTGGCTGCATGGATAACTATGTATCCCAAGGATGTCTTGGTTGCTGCTGCCGTTGCAAGGTAGCCTAGTCTCTGGATGTGGTGAAGGCGCGATGTGGTAGCGTAGCCAGGGACACTCGGGAGAGCGGCGGGGCTAGTAGCAAGGATTGAGTGGATCCATTGCGGTTCACCGGCCACTTCGCGTGTATTGGCGGATTGCCGCTAGTCAACTGATGAGCGTGCGGGATGAAGACACACGGAGGCGATGGCGCACAGTGCGCACACCCGACGACCCAGCGCCATGTGAACAAGGATCGCGAGAACCACCCTTCATCCCTCAGAGTCCACATCGTCACCGCCATGCAGAACGTGGCTGCACTATTGACGTGTCCATGTAGCATAATTCTAGGAGTCCTTGTACTCATTCCAAGCGAACCAATGCGTTTACCCTCGCTTGAGCCGCAAGATGGACACTGCCTTGCCTTGATAGCGTGTCCCCTATGCCCGTACGAGTAGGCGGCTCTGCTACATCACCAAACCTAGAGGTCGAAAATGATAGTTCTTAAGACTTTCTTACCGAATCATAATATTTCGTTCACTATCCACAATTTTAAAGTCCTCGGATATTTATTATGCCAGGAAGGGTTGCAAAGCTTTTTCTGGCCTAGAATAGGCGGATTCTGCTATGATTATCTACTATAAGCACGGTTCACAAGTTCGGGGGATACAGATTTTACCAACCCTTCCCAGGAGAAACAGACCGCAACGAGCAACGAAATGTTTCATTGAAAACATTTAAAGCATTTGAGCCACGAAGAGCCAAAAGTAATGTATCATGCTTTTCTTCCCGCGCGTTCCAATAGATAGGTATGCGCTACTACATATGACTGCATCCTCAACCAGTTGCGCTTTTAGTATCGCGCACGACAGAAACAACTATGAGAAATGGACTATTTCAGTGTCGCGGGACATGCAAAAGGCTGTCCCAAAGGTTCCAGGCATAGTATTTATAAAATATCTGCGCAAGGGGGACAATGAGCCAATTCACTATGGTGTTTTGGTCACGTGTATACCGACCACACTGAGCTGAAATGAGGCAACACCGGAAGTTAAGGGGATAAAAAGCTGTAAAAACAGTATTCTTAACCTCAAAGATGCCTGTCAGGCTTCCAAGCTACATCTTATACAACTCAATTGACGCAAGGATCTATCTCTAAATTGTTCTCAATTATCCTCTGGTCGGAGCCAGCAGTTTGGTCACGTGTACACCACCCTCACTCAGCTGAACTGGGGCAACACAAGGGATTACGGGATAAAAGGCAGTGAAAGAGGTAACTTTGAACAATGGAGATGCACGTCGAGCTTTCACTTCACGCTGTGTTCCATGAGTACTGGTCTACTCATCATGTTGTACCCAATCCAAAGCCAACTACGGGAAACCATATGCTGAAAAACATAATGTGAAGGTCCGGGATTTTGTAAATTCGCATTACGGCTCACAGTATACAATCTGCACTAGCCGTTCCCAGTTTCTCAAATATGCGCATCACCTCTCCATTGAAACCCCCTTAGTGAAGAGTTCTTTCGCTATACTTTATTGTTGATAGTGCTTGGGTGGATCGAAACCATAACATGGATTCCCAATGTCCTCCAATTTTCCTTCAAATTGCACGACAATCCCGCGGTATGGATCCCTAGGCAAGGCTTTGTTAGAATTAGCAAAAATAGAGGTTTCAGTTTATCGGGGCTTTCAAAGTTAGCAAACAGCATAAATACTATTCTTAATCGAGGCAAATGCTCATGTTGACTCTTGTCCTGGCCAACCCTAGGTTCGGATACTGCGCAGTTTGCAAGGCACATACGCGCCCGGTCACTGCGCCCATCTACGCAAGCCAAGCATGCACACTTGAGACCGTTGGACCCTACCGAATAAACTACATAGGTGAAGAGGTTGCGCTACCAACCTAAGTATCTTCTTTCCAGTAATAGTGCACAGTTCGCACAAGATGGTCCGAACGTGCACGTCCTGCACTAAACGGTCCGGAGCCTAGCCCGCAGCGCATGTTCAAGGGCCCCAATCCTTCAAGGCACCGACCAGTCACCAGCCGCTGGACTGGGAACAGCACACCTTTGAATGTCCGTACTGTAGGTTACTGGTGAGACTCCTATACCAGTATATCTTTATGAACCCCCCCCCCCCCCCCCCCCCCCCCCCCCCCCCCCCCCCCCCTTGGACATGGCGCAGGCCACTCTTACTGTGGTACAGGGGTCCACTAAAATCGGGGACTTACAGTGGATAGGAGACAGAATCCTTGACAAGGCTAATATTTTTAGTAGGCTGGGATCAGATCAGCTGAAACAGATACCTATTTTAGTTGACAACAAGGATAAAATCTACTCTGGAGACTAATTAAGATGGATAATAAGTTGGATAACAAGATGGATAATAAGATAGATAATAAGATGGATAATAAGATGGATAGCAAGATGGGTGATGAGATGGATCAACCTCGGGGCGCAGCAGGGGCCATCTATCTCGATCAGGCTCTTGATCAGGCCTTGATTAATCTCTACCTCATCATCCATCTTGTGCAGTCTTAGTTTGTTCTTGGATGTAGATAGATAGCGTACTATAATATTACTTTCATGTAATTGCATGTGATCACAGCATACAAAGAAGAGAATAGGTAACATAAAAATAGTGGTAATTACTTACGCCATAATATAGTAGACAGAATAAGGGTGACGAAGTCCTCTTTTTTAGTTGACATGCTTGTACCACAGTGTCTCTAGAGGCTTGACACGCAATGCATATCTAGGGGCCCCGAATCCTGCAAGACACCGACCAATCAATAGTCGCGAGAATGACCGTGGAATGGAATGTGCACTCACAAGGGGCTGCCATGGCGTAGGCCTGTTCAAATGTTGAAGTGACTGAAGTCCGGCCATTTGGGAGGGATGCTCATGTTAGATTTTGGTAAATTCTTCCTAAGAAGCCAAGCGGCCCGCTGTCGAAATTTGAAATCGACTTTTCGTTGAGCGTTACGACTATGAATCTACTGGTAAATAGTTATTGAAGGTTCAAGTTTCGAACTGCGAAAGTCTGGCGGTAGGCTCGCTCCATGCAATGGGTTCTGGGGAATACTTGCACTTTACCGAAAATAGTAAATGAGAGGTGTATCAAGCTGGCCTCACCTCAAAGCCTCACGTGAGTATACGGGATGCCCTAGAAGAAGACTCTGTTGAAAATAATGGCGTATGCAATTCTATGCAACTATATGCACCCAACTGTATAATCGAGTTCTATCAAGCAAAAGAAGTCAAGACAAAAGATGGGCTCCAAATATATCAATCACACGGAACCCAACACGAGAGGCTCTGTATTGCTCAATTGCATTGAAAAACAAAATAATGGAAAATCATGTCTATACCGCTTCTGCCCAGTTGCCATTCACAGAATCTATGCCCCTACTATTGGGTGGTCTACAATGCCCAATCCTCCACATATTCTGAGTGTCAGGACCCTCAAAGCGAAGAGGATTTCTTCCAACCCTTGTCGCTAATAGTATCTGGATACCAGCGACATTGGTCGTCAACCCAACCTTGCATTCCTCTCATGTCACTCCTCAGCCACGCGTGTGGCAGTACAAACCCCAACCTTCTTGCTGCTTCCTGAATCTTAATGATCTTTGCCTCGCTGTCTCCGAGAGGTTGGGCAGCGTTATGCCGGGCAAGCGTACTCGCAGTCAAGCGTTGTATCAATGGGGTGTCACTGTCCTCGGCTGGGGGAGTGGAACGGGAGACATCAATCTTTTGGATAGCCGGCGTATCTCTCGACTCAAAAGGGGCATGGGATGCACTGAAAGAATGTCAGCCATTGCAAGGTAGTAGTCCAGGCAAGGGTCAAAGCCAGAAAGCCCAGGTAGTCGGCGAGAGTTGGAGGCATTGAAGACTGGAAGCTCCGATTGATTCCCATGACGAATATGGGTAGCGCTATGGATGCCGGATGCATGATTGCACATTGAGAACGAACAGCGGAAACACAGCACAGTCCAAAAGGTACCTTCTGGACGGAACAGGTGGTTTGATGTTGCACGTTCTTCGTAGGTCGGTCACCATACTCGAGGAGCGCACCTGGATTATTGTTGAATGAAAGTGAGACATACTTATCACGGGAAGCTTTGCCCATCTTGTCCGTGTCAAGGACGTCAAGAAGGCTTGGTGTCTGTTCTCGTGGCCTGTTGGATTGGTTTTGCTTGGTCAATAGGTCGCCTTCGGAAGGAATACTGCGGAGAAAAAGGTCTGTTTCCCCAGAGCTTGAGATCCAGCGTGCACGTTATGTGCAATCCTCTCATCATCATTTGCCTTACCGTTGCCCTGATCAATGGCAGGTTTTTCATCAATGCATGCCGAAAAGGCAACACATCGCCAGCAACACAAACTAAGCCCTGGCTTTGATCGAGCACGGTTGACAAGTTCGCCATCCTAGTCCCCGAGACCTGATTGGTAGGTAATATGTTGCAACCGGGCGTTCAAGCAGCCAATCTCCTCATTTCGCTTGAACCCCGCCTAAAGCTTAGGTCTCAATCCCGGGTCCCGGATGCGCACAATCGCTATCGATAACTGACATGACACGTATGGTACGCTTTTCGGACAATCCGAGGCCAATAGGAGCGCCAGCTCGGTCTGACCGGCCGCCATGCTCTTCAACGGACGGCAGCCGGATCTGACCAATACCACGAACGAAAGGAGCATTAGGAGTAGAAGATGCGGGAGGCACTCGTTTTGCTGACGATGTGATGTCAATTGGTGGTTTACAGCGCGAGACCAAAAGACCATATGGAGATTTGGCGAATCCAAAACGCCACGTCTAGATTCCGAGACTGTTCAAACGGTCGCGGATGCCTGCGTGTGATAACGGCAATGAAGTAGGGGCTAGCGGTTTTGCAAGGAAGGTCGGCGAATTGAAATCGCCCAACCCGCGAGTGCCCGTATCTCACTCTCAGGCTTAGGATATCATCTCAATGGCTTCTTTTCTTGCCTTCAGACTAATGCTAATGCTTTGTAAGAATGCAAACATGAGTTGAGAGGTCCCTCACCAACAATTGCTTAATTCGCAAATTAACGCTACACAAGGCCAAGAAGTGTGCTGCTGCCTAATTTTCTGTGCCCGTGAGAGCGCGTCAGTAAGTCGTATAAGTAGCCTACTCCACGTCCCTCGACGCGTCTTTTCACCAAACCATTGAAAATCGCCTGAACAACCGCCATCATGGGCCAACGTCATCAGCTATTTGTTATTGCAAAGGTCCTCGACCGCTACCGCAGTCTTGCAGCTGTTCACCACCAATGGCTATACGGCTTCACCGCACTGAGAAGTAAGTCAAACCCCAGATCCATAGTCACCACGTGTGTGTGGACACCGTGAGAAAATACCCTTATTGTCTGTTTTTATCTCTAAACAAGTTTGTAATGGTAGTCAACCAAGAGGGGATCATAGTAGTCACTGAACTCGTCAGCAATGTACCTATATCAAGACATAACAAGACCTTGCACCTTTTTCATACTGAATACATTCTCTAACTGAAAACAGCTTGCAGGAGACTTGCCCAAATCTTTCAGGCGCCAGAAAATCGGCACCTCCTCAAACTTGAGCTCGCACGAGCAGCAGCGCTCGATGAGAAAGTGTGGGCGGCTCCAGTAGATTGGAACAGCTACCCAGAATTTCCTTTCATCACAACTGCTCTGATGCTAGGCACAGCTCTAGATCTGGACAACGAGCAAGTCAGCAGTGTTTTAGCTGAGCCGTGGAACATGCCATTCGATGGAGGGGACAATAATGATGGCATCACAGTCTTGGACATCACCACGCCTGAGACCATTCGGTATTCATTCGCACGCTTCAACTTCCTACCAGACGACTCCGAAAACTCAGATGAAGATGTTAATTTCAGTGAAGACGGTGATGCTGATGATATCTCCAATTTCTCTGCGCGTCAGAATCTCAACATGGTCCCACTTACCGGCGAAGAATATCTCAGCAAGTACTGCACACCCGATAAACACACCGAAGACATGCTGTCGGTAATCAAAGAACTCCATCAAGTGCCGCTGATTGGAATGGAGGATCTGAGAAGTGCTTGGCCCGAGGGTAAGTGGGTTTCGCGCACCAAAAGGGGTCTACCGGATGTATCCAACAACACTTCTGTACCCACTTCATCTGGTAAAGGAAGTCTCGCAAAGTTGGCTATGGAGAAGACTATCGAGCGATTACTTGATGACGGGGACGATTTGGAAGCGGACGTCGAACAGTTGCCCAGCTTTCTTCCTTCGCTACGAGCATACCTGTACGAGAAACCAGATGTGGTGGGTAAGAGCAAATTTGGATTCAAACTGCTCCAGAAGGCTCTCTCGAATACGAAAGAGCTGGACCTCCACCCCTTTCCGGATCTCACTGGGGAACAGATTGTGGAATTGGCAAGTACCGCTTCAGACGACCTCGTCTTGTTTGATGTATCAGGCAACAAGCATATCACGCCGGGAGATATGGACAGCGCAATAAAGCACAAACGCATCGACGAGCTCTTCCTCTGGGACACTGTTCACTTTCCAACTCCCGCTGATGCCAACGTCATCTCCAAACACTCTGTTCGATCTGTGTTCCACCGCGGCCTTTTCCTCGAATCTCAAGTTGAGCTTGATAAACTGCAGAGTATTGACTGGGGCTACACAAGGCTTTCCATGGAAAAGCCAGACATTCCGGCCTTTGCTAAGCTGGAGGGCAGCATCGATGTCCCCTATCTAATTTGGGCCCAAGCACACAACATCGCCTTCTCTTCCGACGATACCCAATCACTTGCAGCAGCATTTCATCCCGACTCTCCTCTCTGCCAGAACCTCCCCCGGGACAACAGCTGGCAGGCGATGACAGGCTTGGGGCAGCATTTTCGGACTAAACGCTACCCTCTTTACGACGTCGCCCTCACTCCACCCACCATCTTGACCCCATTGGCGAAGCTTTTCAAACTAACCTGCTCATTGCCTCAGTTTGAGTTCACAAATGAAATGTGTTCCTCATTCGTGATGGCTCTTCCTTCTCTTCTGGCATTGAGAGATTCAAAGGTCAGTATGGACTTTTGACTTCTGCATGCTGATGCCAAATTAAGTACTACTACAGTCACCGTATAAAGTCCATCCAATTCCACCTAAAGCATTCACGCGAGCCAAAGCAGCATACCACAGTTCCGGCGAGAGTACGTCAGTCTTGGCTAAAATCCCAATTACGTATGGAAAATGGACAGCCATGATTATACAAGAGCATACTCGAAATGCCCCTGAGTATGAAGCAGAGATAGTGCGCTTTCGACTTGGTTTCGTCACTGCGACTGAGGAAGGCGAGATCCGAGTCTGCGATCCAGAAACATTCCTGCAAGAAACCGGCGCAGCGGACTTTGTAGAAATCTGGAAGAATTCGGTTAGCGGTCTTAAGATTGGAATTAAGGGTATGAGTCGGGGGACTAAGGAGATGCGAGATGTCGAGGTTGTTGGGCTGGATCTTGCAACGGTGCAAAACTTCAACCACATGATGGAAAAGATTGAGGCGGCAGGGGACCCCAAAGAGGCTAGCGACGCACCGCCATTTTAGCGGCGTGCTCACTCGGGCGCTTAGGGCCCAAAGGTAGTGATTGAATGGCCAGGCGATGCATCGAGAGACGCGAGGAGTTATGGAGTTGATGCTGGAACCATTTTGTTCTGACTCAGTGGGGTTTGGATATACAAAAATGGAATTCTCCACCAAAAGTTCTGGGGAAAAACCCTTTTACCGGACATGATTAATAATTATATTTATTTGAATGTCTACACCATCTATCTGCTATGCCGTCTATGCCGTCTATCGTTGCAGCACCTTCTAAAATCATCACAATTACCAAACCCAGACCCAAAGTCTAATCGCTGCCTAATGAAAACAAAACATGCCAAATGACAAGCAAAAGTTGCGCCGTAACCGCCTGCTCCAAAACAAAAGAAACCAACAAGAAGACCTCTCCCTCCTCGGCCGCGACCACCAATATGGTCAACATGTCATCGGTGTTCTACTCGCTGCAGAGAATTGGGATATCGAAAAAGCCGCAGCCGATGTTAAGAATGCCCTGAATAGAGTCAAAGCCCCTCTCGACAATCTGGGTGGTGAGCTCTTCCTCCTGCTCCACGGGAGTCATCGGCATCGGCTCCATCTCCTTGTCATCTGGCATATGCTGTCCATCAAGTTGTAGTCCACGGCAGAAGTTGCCAGTAACCACGGGATCAGCACCTTCGGGGTAGACACACATTGCGAGAGCAGGACGTTCTTTGTCGTCGGTCTTAGCTGCAACCGCGCGGATGGAGTTCGTGGTTACATCATTGCACTGGAGCTTGTACATGTCGAACACCATTCCGGCGAGAATCTCAGCTTCTAGTTCGGCGGGCGGGGAGAAAACCTGAAGGACTGCACCGTCGATGGAAATTCGGAGACCGCTGAAGGCTAGCTCGGGGGCAGTCTTATCGAAAGCACACTTATCCTTCTTGGTCAGTTCATCCAGGATTGCGGCGATCTGGTTGCGGCTGATTTCTTGCTTGTCCCCAATGCTAGCCAGACCACCCCGCTCAACACTCCAGCAGGGATATTCACGGGAACAAGAGCCGGTGCTGGCGAATTTGACTTGAGTGACTGGGGCAACAGCTTTGGCGGCCGCATCGGAAAGCGGTTGGTATTTGTTTAAAAACTCGGTTTCTGCGGCGGTGGCATTGGGAGCGTGGGCGGGGAGTTCGTCAGGGTTGGACACAGAGTATTTAGCCTCGAGGACAGTAATCTCTCCCGGGTTGGGCATGGGCACCTCGCGGGTTTGGTGAATATGGGGTGTGTTGGGAACTGCCGAGACAAGAGCTGCAGAGGCAGCAACGAGACCCTGGATAAGGTAAGCAAGGGATGAACGAGGTGTTTTTGAAGAGCACCTACAACGGAGTACTTCATGATTACTAATTAGGTGAAGTGGAAGTATCGATGAAGTGTTTTGAAGTTTATGGAGAATGTAGTACGTTGAGCGAGTGTGATTGAGGACTTGTAGTGAATGGAACGCACTCGTCAAGAGTTGCTGAACTGGAGATGTAGTGGCTAAGATGAGTTGAGATGTTGCGATGATGAGACCTTGAGGTTGCGGTCACGAAGTTATATATGCCAGTGATCGACATCAGCCTCTCCCAACTCACGGAGATTGCAAGCTGGTGATATCTACCTAGGAACATCTCGCCCTCATTCCCATCCGACGATTACTTGGCATCCAAGCTTTAACAAGACAGCAAGCAAACCTTCTGTACTCGAATAGGCATATTTACACCGGATGGGGGTCGGAAATGTGGACTCACAACCTCTCAACGGAGTCTTGGAATATGTTGGGACAACCAAAGGATGTACAGCGGTCACTCAGACGAGGGTTCGCGTTGGAAATCCAGTGGGATGGACGGCGAAACGTGCCTGCAACGGTATCCAATCAAACATTATGATGCGCTTGTTTGATGATTTGCCGGGTTCCCGTACGGATGCACGGGCATGCCCGGGGTGCAAGGGGCAGATCTCAAGATTCCTTGCATCGATGATCACAGGCATCCTTGCAACCTACAAGTGAGGCTTACCCAAAGAAGTCCCCGGCATGGTTAGGTCTCTCAAGCGGGCGGATGGACGGTGTAGGCCTGACTCCTGCTCTCCTTGGTCGCTGACTCAAGGATTTATTGTCCCGTTGTCTTTCCGTTTCAAAGCTCCGACTTGCAGCCAAGGTATGGCTCGCAAAGCTTCGATTGGTGTCGGAAGTAACACTCACGTGGATTTTGTTGGACAATATTTTCCAATCTGAGGCCCTACACGTCACCTAGGCAGTTCTCATTCTGGTGATCCGCAGCGGGTCAGAGTACAGATTTCGTACCAAACAGTAGGCGAAATGTATCGTGGACTTCTCTCAAGTATGAAGTTATTTATGAGTCGTCGATTAGCATGTACAACTCCGGGCCTATGCTGGCCTAATGTGGCAACGTGGCGGACTTCGTGATCCTCGCCGCATCCCCCGTAGAGCCGTCATACGAGGTCCACAGCCCCACTTCGCATCCTGTCCCGTTTCGCCTACACCGTGTTATTTCCGACATCGATTTCTTCCTATATATTGCATGGGTTGCACCCGGAGAATATTTTGCACAACTTTTGACACAAGCATTTCTACACGTTCGAACACTTCTACGGCCGCCGTTTACTTGACCAAGACCGTCTCCGGTGGACCTAAATAACTATCCTTGACCCCACCCCTCGTATCTAACACAAGTTTCTCCAAATACACCTCTGGCGAGTTCACTGCCCATCTCAAAGTGTGCGCTCCTTGAGCCATCGGCCCCAGCGCTACTTTCTTCGTCCAAACCTGGTTTGCAATTTGGTCCATCCACTCTGGCGGAACATCTCCTGCGTTCTTTGGGTCTCCGAGTACACGGCTGAACTTTGAGGGTGCATCATCAACAGTCAAAGAGAACTGCATTAAGAGAGAAGGATCGGTGTCCAAACATGCGTTGATATAGATTGTAGCGTTGAGGGCAGATGTTGAGTTGAAGAGGTAGATGTTGTACTCCACGTATGCAGATGTCGCTGTTGGCAGCGATGCACGGGCTGCAGTGTATGGTCGAAGCGCTATCGAGCCGGATGCACTACGTGTCCCGAGGTAAGGTATGTGTGTGAGCGATACTGAGCTATTGCTAGGTTTTGATGAGGCGCGCTGAAAATGTGGAGCCTCGATTGATATATAGCCTGCGGTCTCCGGAAAGCCTTCGAAGCCTTGTGGAACTCGGTGATTCTGGACTGGTATACGAATAAGATCAAAATACGGATACGACGCCGGCTGAGATGTGATTCCCACGTTTATCGTTTTGTTGAAGCCAGCAGGTACTTTCGACCAGTCGATTGTTACGTTCAGTCGCTGATCGTACTTTCCCTGCGACAATGTGCCCGAAGATGGGGTGATAGAGAGCCAATCCCCTGGGATCTGATCTAATTGCCAACGGATTGGAACACGATAGTCGCCACGCATGAAAACATCGACTGTTCTCACTGAAGGCCCATACGGACTCATGACTGGCAGTTCCGCGGTGAATTGCGCATTCGGCATGCTAGAGTCAATCGATTCTGCCCACCGTCCTTGGTAAAGCGGACTCGTAGATTCTTCTGCATAGAGGCCAAGATTTCCCAATGAGAACTGCATGTTCTGTCGAAGTTGAACGAATGACAAGTTTGTCGCGAGATCTCTTGCAGGATTTGCCCAGTTGCGTGGTTGCTCGACTACAGCATCGAGTTTAGCTTGCGACATTATGTGTGCCCATTTACCACCCAGAAGAGCGTCGTAGTCTTCGATAAGGTCATAATCGTACTCGAATTGGTCCAGAACTTGTTTGGCAACCGAGTTTGCTGAGTTGCGGCGCTCCATAGCATACTGATGATTGAAAGCAATCCCGATGTTGATACTGTAGTATGCTGCTCCAGATACTATAGGATAAAAGACCAGTTGATAAAACGCAGGTTTTAAGTCATTACCAACTTCGGCATGTAGTGTCTTCGTTTTGCTCGCTAGCTTTGTCCATCGATCAAGCACTCTTTCCGCTTCATGATAATTGAGCATGGAGTATGTGCCTGGGTGAGCCATCTCGTATCGCCTCATTCCAATGAGATTACTGTATTCCATTAGAACGTCTGCAATACCTTCTGCATATTCTACACCAAACTCGCGCTCCGCGTAGAGCTTCAGGTATGTCGGGATAAACTCGAAATCAAACTTTGAGGCATTCCATGCCATGTCCATGGCGAATTCGAAGGGAAGCTCCATAGGCTTAATATCGCCGACATTGATGATCCAAATCCGATTCGCGTTGCGCATGTACGCATGAGAGAGCTCTTTCAGTATTTTAGGCTACAAGAGGCAAATAAGTCAGCATCGATTCCAGGTCTAACAAATGACGGCACTTACAATATTGTTGGTGTTGGACCACTTGTAAGACCTTGGAGAACCAACGTATTCGAGGTGAAAGTAGACCCCAACGCCACCTTCTCGTTCACTCTCGTTTCCGATCGGTAATCTCTGGATCTGGCCTTGGTTGTCATCAGGCATGACTATCGTTACATCTTCGGGAGGATTCAATCCGGCTGCGTAGTACGTCGCGACCTCTTTGTATATCGTCCAGACCTCTACAGAACTTTTAGTGCCAATGCCCAGGAAGGAAGTATCGATCTCCACTCACGATTGATCTTCTCATCCCCAAAGTACTTCCTAAAGATGTCTCTCTGTACATTAAAAATTTCTCTTAAGATCTCTAACGCATTCGGGCCCTCGAGCGATAAATCTCCCGCTCCCCTCATCCCCATGGTGAAATAACTTTCATTACGGCCAGCTCTTTGAATACCTTTGTCCATGAATTCTGTAACGTTCTTCTTGTTGAGAGTCCAGTTCCACGGCCCCTTTTCCGTCTCATTCCACTCGTTAGTCGCTCTTTGCATCGGCTCATGATGGCTCGTTGATACAACAATACCGTAATCATCCGCCAACTGCATGTTTCCTGGATCATCAGTAAAGAAAATGTTTCCAGGTGGAGGTGTCCAAGACTTCCACATCGCAGGCCAAATGTAATTTGCTTTTAGCCGGAGAAGCAGGTCGAAGACGTGAGCGTAGAATTCGGTATCGAGCGGGTGGTGCGAAGTGTTGTGATGGGCGGACCACCATGTTGTGAGGGCGGGTTCCTCGTCGTTGATGAAGAGGCCGCGGTAGCGCACTGTTGGGGGACCATGAGTTGTGGTGGTGGGAAGGGCGTATATGGCAGAGTGGGTTTTTGGAGGGACATCGGCGAACCAGTGGTATCTGGGGGATATTAGAGGTGGGGAGAGAAATTGAGTTCAAACCTACGGAGATTGTCCGGATTGTTCAGCGAGTGTGTGAATTCCGAATATGGTTCCTCTTTTATCACTGCCAACTATTACGAGAGCCTTTTGAACACCAGAAAGTGGGTTCGTGACGATGGATGTGTGGAATGTTTCCCATTTCCCCTGCACACTAGATACATCGATTGTTCCTTTCGCAGATAATTGCGAAATTAACGTGGAGTTCACTGTTCCTACTATGATGGCAATTTCCGTATGAAGCAAGGTAGAGTTGGCAGTCGCATTTTGTACCTTTGGCGACGTGCCCGAAATCTGTGCCAAATCGCTTTGCAGACTATTTACTGCAATATGGACACCGGCAAAGTCATTTGCATCTGCGAGGATTGTTGCGCCGACGATGTTCAAAGAGCCGTTGGTTGGCGAGAAGGTTACAAAAGGTTCATCCAGGAGTGCAAGCGCAGGTCGCAAAAGACCGCACAACCCAATTGCTAAATGAGCGTAACGCATCGCGAAAAGATTGACAGATTTGGGGGAAATCGAGTTGCGAACGGGGCTATTTAAAGACTTTGGACTGTAAAAGAAGCTTTGTGGGGACTGAGATTCATATTGACATCGACGAGCATCAGACGGGTAAACAAGTCTCCTATATGAAGAGTTGTTTCTATGACATCTACTCGCCCCCCGTTTGCCTAGTGCGTTCCACTAGGCCCTACCGAGGGCAACGAGAAAACCAAGCGGAACGCGAAAAATATCAACCCACCAATTTTGAAGCTTTGTAGGAGGACTCAACGCACCGATTTTTGTGTAGTTTTTGATCAAGGTGATACCTAGGAGTAATTACTATATTATCACGAATTTTTAGGCAGCTCCCATTGAATGATTGTGCCAAAAACAGGCCCAGAAGCCTCCAACGCAGCCTTCTCCCCCACCTTGCCCACCACCTTATTTGCCTCCCCATTATCCTTAGCAATAACTGCTTTGCGCGCATCTTTTGAGTACATGACACCACCTTGCTGGATCCATCTCTGGTCCTTTTTCTGCCGTATTTGCCTAGCTTTTGTAACTTTTGTAGTAGCATAGAGGTCGCGCGTTGTCTGTGCGAGACTGTAGGCGTTGCGGACGCTCGTCTTCACAAGGCGCTTGATGTGGCGAGGCTCAATTGGGGTCTCTGTATAGAGCTTTGTCGATATATGGTAGGCAAGGCGAAGAGTTGATCGCGCATCGTGAGGTGTTACTGGTGAGGAGGGGATAGGTGGACTTGAAGGAAGCAGCGGCGTTGATGGACGCGGTTGTTCAAGCTTGCTCAGGACAAGCTCTGGATCCCATGGGAAGTAACCTCCCTTAGCCCATCCAGAGGTAATTGTCCGTTTTGTGAAGGTGCGTTCGCGGATACTGCTGATCTCATGGAGAAACTCTATCTTGTTGAAGTCAACTGTACCATGCCGAACAGCCATCTCTACAGTCCTCCTGTGCTAGTGCTTAAATGGCTGAAAAGCACCCAAATCAAGTGGCTGCAGTATATGGGAAGTATGTGAGGGTAATGAGATAGGGATTATCTTATTATCCTCACAGTACTTTAAGAATTCATATGTCATATGTCCTCCATATCCATTAAATATAAGAATCCGCCACGCACCATGTTGGTAGGCCTTTGAAAAGCGGTTGAAGTGTTCCAGCTATCTTAATGAGAGCTCATCGTTGCTGTAGCCTGATTCTGAGACGCTGATGAGGTAGTCGTCAGGGATGTAGGTGTTGTTGTACCATTGGCAGAGGTGTCGCTTTGCCTTGAGGATGAGAAGTGGTGGGATACTGTCGCCTGCGGCGTTGCAGCCTTCAACAGAGGTTAGATAATCGCGGTTCGTCTCTGTAGGTACAGTAGGATACTGATTCTTCTGCTTTCCCCTGCTGAAAGTATCTCCACCATATGTGATTACAATCTGATTGCCACCACAACCAATGCGAAACCCAATCTTATCAAAGTTCTACACATCGCACTGCAAGACACCAAATTGAGTAATATTTCTGTGGAAGCGCATGAAGAAGCGCTCAATCTCCTCATATTTTTGAGCGTTGATTCGATCCTTATCCTTTGTTTTCTGCTTTGTCTTCTCTAGATGAGGGTTGGCCTGGATCCAACGCGTCACCCAGTCCCGCCCCAGCTTTTCGTCTGACCCACTCAGCACAAGAATTGCTTGCGCAGCATCGTGGATCTGCCATCGCATGGCTGAAAATCCTGCCTCATCGCACCTCTTAATGTATTCAATAATTGCAGCTTCTTGATCCTCGTCGAATCGTCGGTTTGCAGGCTTGGTTTCGAGCTTGGATGGGGTGCCGCGGGCGCGTCGGTAGAGTCGATCCTTGGGAACAAAGAACTTCAGCTGCGCAGTGTTGAGATTTTTGCAGGTGCCGTTAGCTACAGCTTCAAGAGCCTGCTCTATTCGAGCCTCTACTTCTTCAATAGGACCGTATTTAGACATTCTGGATGGAGATATTGAGCTTCAAAAAAGGTGGTGTTGATGAGATACGCGATTTTTCGCGTTCCGCTTGGTTTTCTCGTTGCCCTCGGTAGGGCCTAGTGGAACGCACTAGGCAAACGGGGGGCGAGTAGGAGGTGCTCTAGGATATTTAGGCGGGCATGAGTTCTGGGTCCATGGAAGGCTATTGGTTCGCTTAGATTTCTAGCCCACCTGTTTTCATACTATAACTCTCTTGGCTCTCATTCGTCTCAGAGCATCTCTTCCTCAGCAAACAGATCACGTGGACGGGTTTCCGACCACCATCAGTTTGTTGCTCAAATTCTCATAACCAAGAAGATCTCAATTACGAGAGCGATTTCCAACATCCTGTGAGATGAAAGTGCTGTTCAAGGCATTATGAAGATTATATTATTTTCTCCTTTGGTTGACTGAGGTCAACCAGAGACACACGGGAGCTTCTTGGTGATTCCTTGATGCAGCAGGGCACGAAAAGCCCGCCCGTACTGCAGCACTGCATTCTTTCGCCTAGTCCGAGGCAGAGACACTTTCTGTACTCTCTAGAAGAATAAGTAGATCAGAGGCTGGAGAGCTTGAACTGTTTGAGAATCAAGGACTCAACCGCTTGAAGAGACTTAGTGTCTTTGGGCAGCGAGTTAACATCCAATATATTTCAGCCACTGATGACAGACCCAACGCAACGGGTGAGTATCCATGTGCCTGTTCCGGGCTGACACTGGCACATGTTTAACCCAACTTTGTATCACATGCTCAGCCCTTTACGTTCATTTTCAATCACTGACTTTCGTCTAGTCACTTTGTCATGGCCTCTGTTGTGCTACCGCACCGCTACTTTGGGAGTTCCCGCAATCGCTTCTGATTTACATAGTACTGACCGGTCTTAGGGTACAATGCCATTGAGCGGTGGACAGTCGGGGCCGCCTAGATAGCGAATTCGGCGCCTCACTAACCCATAATTCCACCAACATGGATCTCCTTCGGGAGGTAATCTCCCGAGCATGATACCACTCAAGGCATGAACCTACCCCAGTGTCTTACATTCTATGCAACATTTGGCGGGGCATGGTGGTTCCCGATTCTCTGTTAGGATGCCCTGGTAGGTGCTCAACAGCACTTTTCGGTTTGGATTATTATTTGTGAGAATTCTCACTATCACTATCTTGGTTTATTTAACGGATATTTGTAGGTATCGGTGAATGTGTCTTTATGGATGGGTTGGCTGACCAAACAGTCGTGCCTATGGCTCACTGTATTTGCATTCCACAGGTCAGATATAGCTCATTTTACACGGAGATGTATACTTATAGCTTCTAAGTGTAGTGTAAATAGTTGAGCAACCGCATGGAACACGTCGAATGTGTATTGATATTTTCCTGTATCGGACGTAGAACTTGAGACAACATTTTCGTTGGCTTGAATTTCTATTCGACTCAGTGGATGCATTGTTTAGAACAAATATGTTTTCAGTAGAAGAAACTGAAGTTTACCATACAGTACGACCTCCTGCCGCATAACTGTGCAGAAGCCGTCTTATGTGCTAGATTACTTGCCCACTTCAGCCCTACCAACACGGATGGGATCCCATAGGATCAACGCCAACACAGTCCTACAGATACCCTGGTTTCCATTATGGTGCGTGATTTTTCGATATGGTTACATACCTCCATAACCTCGGACTGAGACATTGGAAACAGCGGTCACCAAGACCAAGTCTGAAGGGGGTGACAACCGGTTTCAAACACCTGCATGCTGCAGTAAGATATATCAAGATCATATCTTCCACCCCAATGCAGGGCTTCCATCTTGAAGATGCACTGGTGCCGACTTCCTCATTTAATCCCCACCTTCGGTTACCCGTGTTTTGTCTCCGTTTGCTCCCTTTATAAACCATGCATCCTCGATTACAGGAGCAAACTTCAGTATATATCTCAGTCTGAGTGAAGTACAGTGGTACCATTTCTCCCACCTATAGACTGTTCTCAGTGAACTGGATGAGATCACCAAGTCAAGATGGCGTAAACAACTTTGTCACTGGTAGAATACCCTGCTTCCTGATCATCTCAACTATGCAAGCCCTTATCAAAAGCACTTGTGTTGTACAACTATATGAATTATTTATTGTCGTACGATAGCCAACCTTTCCATTCTGTCAAGCCCTGTCATTAGTACAGGCTCTATCGCAACTTCTCTTGCTCTGCACCCAGCGGGACAACGTTTGACAGAGAGTGCTCTTGCCTACCATACTATGCGATCCTGCTCCACTCAATCCATTCGCTCTATTGAAAAGTGGATTGACGGTATCTACACCGCCGGCTACTTAACTTAACCGTAGGGAGGAATATATTTATCTACAAAGGGCGCAACGACAAAGGGTCGGAATGATGAGAGAGAATGAAGAGGCATGGAGTCGCTGCAGCTAGACACAGAATGGTGATCATCGATCTTCATCGTAGCGGTCGGAAATAATACATGGCACCTACCCTACTTTATATTTCATTGCTCCTTCGTGACGAGGAACGTGATCGCTCTTCTCATTTTCTCGTGTACGCATTTCGCTATATTCCTCAGCAGTTCGTCTATGTGGTTTCCTGGTAGCCTCCTTGTCCATAACTGGGCACAGCTGGGCAGTAATCCTCTGTGCGTGATATCTTGCTGTAGTTTTGCTGAAAAGATACGAAAGCGATCTTTACTGATACGACTGTGGGCTGTGGTGAGTTTTGGGTCGGTCATGCCGAATGGCCACCTGGGGGCCAAGTAGCAGCGCCACATCCGTGCCTCCCAAGAGGCTATGGTGCCCTTTGACGAGAACATTACCCAACGGAGAACTGGTATATTCTTAAACTACACTTTGTGTGAATGGGAACGCTTCGTCTGCCTTTACGCTCGATCGCAATGTCTGCAAAAGAGAAGCCCCTTAATGTTTGAACTCTCAAGAGTGGTGGAGAAAGCGGGGTTGATACTACAGAACAAGGATGGATTGCGCATGCGCGTTCAAGACAGAATAACAAATCGCGAATGCGAAAGAGAAGAGTGGATTGACGGAGCTTAAACTCGAGCAACGTGGTCGCTTTGGAAGTTTGTTCGAGATTAGGGAGAGAAATCAGTAAGCAGGGCTGAAGGGTGAGGTGGTTTCGGCCCCGTGGCGGTGCTTATAGTTGAGCCCCAGATCTTTCTTGTGATCATTCATTGCGGCCCCAGCTCACCTTGAAAGGAACTGACAGACGGTGCAACGACATAATTGCACAGGGAAAAGCATCCATCGACAATTCAACAAAGACTTTTTCTTATAAGCGCCACTCAAAGACGGAAGATCTTAGGAGTACTCTGATACTGCCAGCGGCTAAGTTAGCGGGCGAACCCGCTGCCAACAATGTGGCGATCTGTGCCACATAGAAAGATGGATTGTGAACAGGATCCAACCATACGTTAAGCGATTGGGTGGCGATGCACAAAAACCCCAATTGGGAACGAACAGCGCCAATGGAGGCTTGTGCTCAGCTTTGTGGGTGGTGACCATGTGGAGGGCATGATTGTGCCGTATGGTGACGAATTCACAACCGCAGTAGTTTTGAAAGGGTGCAGCAGTCTTCAGTCATAGACTTGCTGCCTCCTATACTTTCTCAAGGCCAGTATAAGAATGCGTTCCCCTCATACTGACAAGAGTTCTCATGTCGACACCCTGGGACTTGGGCCTTTCTTCGAACGATCTGATCATTTTGATTCATCAATATTGGTCGACCAACATGGCCGCCTCTCTTGAAGCCACTCATGGCAAAGAGGCAGAAAAGGATTCCAGCAACCGACCTCCCGGCAGGTAAGTCTTCCCCCAGTGTACTTTCATGGTTTGTGTCCCTCTCATCCGTTTCATTTTCGCCAGTTAACACCATTCTTCTATTCAACATCAGCATCTTGTCTCTTTGCCGCTGAGCTAACAAGTCGATGATCATTCAGTCCCGTAGTACCTCCCACCTCCTCAGCCACCACACCGAACCCACAGCCTTTGACCGATTCGCTCCTCGCCCGGCATACACAAGCAACTGCAATAACGTCTGGCCCAAGACAAAAAGTCGAGCGGTGGGTTGATGGAGTCTATGTTGTTGGAGATCGGGGAGAAGAGCAATGAGCTATGGCTGAATTAGGGGATGATACCTAGGCATCGTTGGCTCGAGAATTAGGAGATTCCTGGGATATTTTTATCATTTCGACCGAGACGAAAGCCCACCCATTCCCAGCGTCTCTCTCATTGGCGCTGGCATTTTCACGCAGTTGTGGAAGTCAGCAATGTTGATAAACATAACTACTCATTCATGTATGCGTGGTCAGGCGTTGGAAGGATGAAGTGTCGTTAAGTTAGGAGTTAGACTAGACTAGCTAGCCCCTGAAGCGTGATATCTTGAACCCGGACATAAATTCGAGCTGGAACCGAACACCAACATCCAGTCCAGCAAAATTGCCAGGCAAGAGATACCACAAAACTTTCTATGGCAATCTTCAAAACTTTGAATACTGCACCCGAGTAGATGTACCTTAAGGAAAGAGTTCACAAATTGTTCGCGGACCAAAAGGGTTTGAGCCCCGTCCATCAGTGCAACTTTCATTCGAAATATCAACAACCCGACAGGAAGATTGACTAGCCGATGCAACGCAGAAACTAAGATCTTTCGACTGGGGCATTATAAGTTCTCGCTCACTTCTCCATCATTTCGAAACAGTCTGCCACCAACCGCAAATGGGCATGGTAAATGGGTGGAGCTAGTTAGCGATTGAAATGGAGCAGGAAGAAATGGAACGTTTATCCACACGCACATTCGGCTAACTATCGCGGAGATTTCTGTATGCACGCTCGACATGTCGTAACGTGTTGTATCACGGTTTATGTGTTGTCACGGTATCGGAGCCCTTACTCATAGGACACTGAAGTCTACAAAATCGTAACTGATCAGCTAAGAAAGGCCTTCAGCGGCTTAGAGCTGGCTGGGGAATATAACCAAGGTAAGGAAGTTGATGAATCCCATTTGAGGCTGGCGACACGAGAGTGCATTGACAGTAACAAAACCACAGCACTTAAGATGGCCTCCTTGGTGGGAAATATTCATTAATTTGGGGGGTTGTCATGACCTCAAAGTGCAAAAGGAAGGGCATCTTTGAGGGTTCAGATTTCGTTCCATCTGTATCGCTCGATGCAGCTTGATGGTTGAGTTGAGGGTAGCTACCACGGCTTTCGTGTTTCACGATAATCGCTTGGATGGAAAGTTTGGCTGGCAACTCTCAATCGTAACCTCAAGATGGTTTCGCACTCAACTGATCCTGTGAGAGTCTTTAAACATTTGCATTTTGATTAAGATGGCAGTAAATGTTCTCGAAGGTCTCTAAAAGCCTGCAGCCTCAGTCGTAACCAAGAGACTTTACCCCAATCTCCCCGCTAGTGTACCTATGTATTCTACCACGGAGAAAGACTTAAGAATGTTAAGGGCTGCGCTAAATAATACAACCTCGCGTATCAAGTAAACAAGCAGGAGGTCCTAGGAATACAATCATCAACCTGCGCATGAAAGAGGAAGGAAAGAAGGATTAAAGGTCGGCCAGCAATCGTCAAGTAAAATCACTGCAAGAGAACAACAACTTGCGTGCGGGCGATACTGGAACGTTGGAATGCAAGGAAACAGGGGTATGCAATTCCAAGCGCAACCGTGTAACGGCGTCTTGTACGGCAAGCAGCACCGTGTTAGTATAATGCCTGGGTTAAGTTAGGATGTCCAGAATATAATGACTATAATTTCCACGTCGAGGAAAGTCAATTCTAACGTTCCATGAGACTCTAGAACCCCCAGGTGGTTTACCGCATATATAATTCTTGTCTTCTTTCCAGCTCTGCGCCCTTGTGGTACGCCTCGCCGAATGGTGAATGTCGGACACGAAGTTAAAGGGTATATATGGACAGAGCGATGTTTGGAGCACTGAAGTGTTCAATCCGAGACAGGAGCTATCATGCGCCGTGCCCGGAGATGAGTGGCTAACGTTAGGGTGTGAGTTATGGACTGATGAGAGGTGGGATATACAGCACAGATTAGTGTGGGAGCAGGGAGAGAAACTTGACGGATCCACTTCCGGTCCAATTGCGACGCTGCCATGGTTATGAAGGGTGCATACCATAGGGTGGCAACTTCATGCGGGTGCTGTACATGTGGATGGTGAGCGTGCATTTGGCAGAGAAGAGCCTGGTTCAAACGACGAGTACGCTTGAATGGAGGGTGGAACGTTGGGCGGAGCTTCATGCCTATCCGCGACCTGGAACGCCCGTTCCAGAACATCCCGACCCCATTTTACAACCAATACCATCGTCAATCTCTACAGAGACCTCACGCCTCTACTATCGCACAACTCTTATACGCTATTGTAGAACTTCTTGGATCGTATAACTTTAGCCAAGCTGGTGCAGATACGCGAAAGGAGAATTGGATGCGATATTATAGTTTGCGAAAAAACTAGGTCGATTCTGCAACAGAGATGCGACGTAATAGGCCCTTACTCTTTTACTAGAAAGCAGTCGGCATAAATGGACACTCTAAGGACACGCCTCAAAGTTGGAACTTAATTTGAGGAACCAGGACAACCGAGTGGAATGTAAATAGTTGACTGGACTTTGTTTCTAGCCTGCTTAGCCCAAAATGGGATGGGCTGGGGTAAATGACTAATCAAATCAAATCATCGTCGCATTCTCTAACTTCGGTTCCTTCTCCTCCAGCTCCAAAATTGTATATTTTCCCCAACTCCTCGTGCTATCTTCTACTACGTACATAGCTTTTTGAAACGTTGCGCGCTCCGCATCAGCCACAGCCCTGCTTATATCAGCCACAGCCCTCCTTGTTCATCTTCGCTTCCCACTACCCAACGCTTTCGATTCTCTTTCAGCAGATATTCTCATTCCTTTTTTGCACACCCCTCATCATGGATTTCGACAGACGCGTCGACACGTGCAACATGGATAGGGCTCTAGAGTGGGGAGCCGCGTTCGACAAGGAACGAAACACAACGCTGCCACAATGGCTGTCTGGCTACCGTAACCGTCAGCCATGTGAGGTTCTGACAACGTACCACGGTTCCTTCAACTGGAGTTGCAGCGTTCGGTTCAATGACGGCATCACTTGGCTGGTGCGCTTCGCCGTACCGGGAAAGGTGATGGATGGAGACGCCAAGGTGGCTCGAGAAGTGGCAACCATGTACTATGTCAAGTCGCACACAACCATTCCCGTCCCAGCCATCCACCACTGGGGCCTATCCGAGGACAACCCGTCAGGACTAGGTGCCTTTATCATCATGGACTTCATCTCAGGCGTGTCTCTCCGTGATATACTAACAGACGAAACCAATCCCGACTCAAAGATACTGAAATCCGACTTCCCCAACGAAAAACTACGTATTCTCTATCGGCAAATCGCCGACTTTCACCTGCAATTATACCAGCTGGACTTTTCTTCTATTGGCGCGCTATCAATGGGAGACGATGGGAGAATCACAGTGAACGCTAGACCGTTGACCCTGAAGATGCAGGAAATCGAGGCCCATAGCGGAGTGAAAATCGCAGGTAAGAAGAACCTTATGCTATACTCGTCTAGTGCTGACTTGTACACTGGAAGCTTGTGAAAACCAGTTCTCGTCAGCCACAGAGTACTTTAATTACGTTGCCCAACAAGATCTTCAGCATTTGCATGGACAAGCTAACTCGGTCGACGACGCTGCGGATGCGGAAGCCAAGCTTGTCTTTCGCCACCAGCTCATTGCGAGCATCCCCCAGTTTGTCCGCCGTGATCACGATCTCGGCCCGTTCAAGCTGGCATGCGATGACATGCGTTACGGAAACATGTTGGTCAATAATCCGCAGGATTTAAACATCGTCTCCGTGATTGACTGGGAATGGACAAACATAGTGCCTGCCCAGATGTCCCAGTCGCCGCCGCAATGGCTTATGATCCGGAAACCAGCCGATTGGTCAAGTTGCGATGGCGACGAGTTCGATCGATACAATCACCTGCTCGATCTTTACCTCGATGAGATGAAGAAACTGGAGTCGAGCAGGAACACAAACACAGAGGACAGCCTGTCACACCTCATGCGCCAATCGATGTCAGACGGCAAGTTCTGGTTCCATGCGCTCATCGAGTCATGCTATGACGCCGACTACTCCCCTCCCTGGAAAGCCCTTCGGAAGTTGATCCCAAACATAGATAAGCATGGCTATCTCCCCGAACCGTACAGAAGGGCTTTTGTAGATAAGAAGCTTGAAGATTTGGCCACGTACACCGCGTTGTGGGAGGCAATGCAGGCTAAGAGGGAGACTGAGAATAAGCGGAAGGAGCAAGAGTTGGAAAACACCATCCGCAGGGTCTTGGCAGAGGAACCCGACAATGTCCCCGCTTTGAAATTGGCTAGTCAGATGGGTATTATCGTATAAGTACTGGCGATTTTGTTTGAAGCTGAGCGCTATCTTCATCCTGTGGGGTTTACAATGCCAAAAAGCGACGGTAGCTAGATACAGAGCGTGGATGACTGCAAAGGTCATAGTGATTGCGAGAAGGACCTCTCGAAAGAGCGTGACTTGAGAGGAAAGCAAAAGACATCAAGCCCCCTCGACCAGTCGTAAAGCTGATGGATTTCCCTCCTAAAAGCAGCAATGATAGCGGCATGCGGCCTTGCAAGGTTCCGCTGTGTGGCTCAAACAGGACTTGTCGCCAAAACACCATCCTACAATCGATTGTGTCAGCCTGAGCTCTGTAATTTATCGGAGGCAAGGCGGTGCTCACAATTGTTGCTGTTGTTCTGCTGCTGATCGCGCAGACGGCGGCGTTTCTCACGGGAAGTATCACCCGACTTCTGCAGCTGCTCAGTAGTGTTGGGGTCGGAAAGGGCCGCACTAAGGGCAGCCCTGTCAGCTTGTTGCTGCTGGGTGTGTAACGGATTACTGCCAGCGTGGGTCTCGCCGGTGCTACGGCTGGCACCGATGTTACTGCCGGTTTGGTTGCCGGTGTTGGCTTGGTTGTCGTTGCTGGACATTTTCGCGGTAGTAATCGAGGTCGTTTCTAGATAGCTCGATGATCAATCGCAAGACGCCAGGATGCGATGATAGCACCACAGAAACTATTCCGGCGTTAGTCCCTGCCAGTCCCTTAAATAGGCCGCAGTCTTCTTCCTTTCGAGCTTCAAAGCTAATCAGTTGTCGTGTGAATGCTGAAAATTGATCAAACGCAACAGAGGTGAATTCGTTCTAGACTTTTTGGGGTGGGATTGGTATGGGGCAACCAAGTTGTTCCAAACAGTTCTACTTGATTATATTCTTCATAGGGGCAGACTAGATAATATTTAGTAATATAATTAATTAACTTTTACTATATAAGCTTTATATAGTATAGGTTTATATATTAGGTTTCTTTAAAAAGGGAGAAATTATTTAAAAGAGCTTCTAGTAATAAAATTGAAATTTCTTATATATAAAGTCTATGAAGTCTATATTATAATTTTATTATACTTGAATTTAAGCAGGCTAGCTATAATAATAGTTATGTGCATTAAATTGCTGCCCGTCACGTGACTAAATCTGGATGTTTAGGTTCAGTAAAGGGGCTTGTGGGTAACGTCCTAACATGTACTTTGTGTTAGTTAATAGAAGTAGCCATTGCTTGGGCTGTTGCTGCGTTTCTAAATCACATGTGTACCCTCAAATCAAACAACCCCGATTCCGATTCCGAGTACTGGGAGGCTTTTCGGGTGTATCGTGGTGTATGAAATAGGGCGGACCTGCATAAATACGAGGTAGGTTATACCACAAAAGAATACATACCATTGCGAAGCTAATAACTTGTAGGTTTATCACCATCTGTAAGCCGTGGGTATAGTATATGCTCCAATACTGACAATGTCAGCATCCAAAATACCATGCCTTCCCCGAAAGTTCGATATGTTGGTGTGCTCGATACAGTCAAGGCCGTATCAGATAAGGATATGTATGACATATCTCAGACTCCTAACACGTAGCATATCCGCCGCGCACTAACTCTCCTAGGGCGTCACAATAACTTCACTCCCTCACTCTACTATGACGCGAGCATCAATGATAGGCAGGATGATGCCGCACCTGCGCGGAAGCTTGGTTCCTCGGCGCCCATTTGAACATCGGTGGTTCTACCGCTCAAAACGGTCTTGCCTTATGGCCGTTACACTTTCAGAAGCACAGAATCTGGGCTTGGTACTTGGCTTTCAAGTTCATCCTGAAGCGAACGTCTTAGATCCACTTTCGTACACTTTGCCAACGGGTAAGGGTCTTCATGAAATACCGCTGAAGAATGGGCGATCCATTGTATTGTGGGATATCTTCTTGAGGTGTGTTGGTACTCTGGCACCACGAGTGGAGACTACGAAGGCGCTTTGGCACAGTATGGGCGATCGCACTATCCCAGATTTGACTATTAACATCACAGTAAGATCACCTCCGATTTCCTACCAAATTACCCCTCGTTAATCCTGGTTTTGGAGGGATATTCTGACTTGCCGCTCAGCTTGTATTGTCCATTCGTCCGTCTATCTGCTCGATGACACCTCCGTTCCGGTCTTTGCTTATCCACAACAATTGAATGTTCGTAACAAGATTCGGGACTTCCGTTCAAGAATGGATCCCAAATGGAGAGAATTGTTTTGGAACCGAGAGTTGACCATTCGAGTTGACGCAGGCGTGAACAAGCCCCGGGTCCTACTTTGTGGCTTGCACGGGGTTTGTAAATCTACTATGATAAACACGGTGCTTCAAATAGAAGTTGTGGGTGTATACCTGTGATATTACCCTATTATGTGTTTCTCACGTGGCTGCACAGGCCGCTGTCAACTCAATGCTGCACTCACAGAGTCACGACATCAATATCGAATGCCGCTCTGGACATAGCAACCTTGTGTTCCAAGACACTATCGGATGGAATGTTGGCTTTGACGACGCTTACGCCACCGTTCAAGAGTTTTTGGATCGTCACAGAAAATGCATTGCATTTGGTGAGTTTCTAGGATCTTCTATGTGCAAAGCTGACAGCTTTTAGGTACCGTATCCCAGCGGAGCTGAAGCGTATGGGTGCTGCAGACAGCAATTTCTTCCAAAATATGGACTTCAAAGGTGTCACTTTTATTGTACTCTTTACGAACTGCTACAGGTTGAGAGATGAATGTTTTCGAGACGCCTGTGGAGAATACCGGAAATCGCACAACGACTTCGAGTGTTTCGACCTGCAAGATCCACTCGAGTTTCCCAATGATGTGCAGGCTGATGTGACGTCTTGAGACTCTCTCAGGACATGTACGAACAAAAGAAAGAGCCGACCATCCAACGAGCGATGAAATTCTAGGAGTTGCAGGAAAGACCACTCTGTCTCTTTTGTGAGTAAGGAACTTAAAGGTTAGCAGGCATATCTACGGTGCATCCGTTTCATGCTTATATTAAGCAGATCGTCCGGTGATGTCAAAACTCGTTGCTACAACAACAGAAATGCTGAACTCTGATCTTCTACGACAGATTCATATGCGGGCAATGCTGGAATACGGCAAAGGCATTTGCATATCTTTGTTCAAGGATCCAGTGAAGCTCAAGGCACAACTTGCTGGCATCTATGATGCTGATCGAGTCCAGCGAAATTTCAATACGTTCCATGGTGGATCGCTGAAGATTCTCGCGAAAGCCTACCAACTGCACCTCACAGAAGACGCAAAGTTCAGGAATATAGATGAGATGTTTGAGGCCCCCACAGGTGACGAAAGAGAAAAAAACAGACCTTTGCTTAATTCCACTTTCACCGGGTCACCATTCGTAGTCCAGCTCGGAGGACTGGTCGGATCAGCTGGCGCGGCTCTGTTTAGCTATCAAGCGGCAGCATTTGCCACTGGTGTAGCCGTGTCTACTGTTGGGTTGGCTTGGGGCGCTTTTGAACAAAGAGTCGCTGCTCTGACGATATTGGCCTGGAACGTCCTTTTCTTTGAGCGAATTTTCTGGTTCGGCACACCAACAATCAATCAAGAAGTTGCAGCTGGAGTGTGGATAGCCATGTTTAGAATTGCGTCGGATGTTGCAGCCGCGGTTAAGAAGGTGTTACGGTTGGAACGAGGAGGCAGAAATTGGGGAGTGAAGCTGGGTTGATTGTAGTAGCTAGGCTATCGAGTTGACTATATACTGATCACTCCGCCAAGGGCGCTATCCTACAATCGGATTGGCTTGTTAACCGTTACACACCCCCCCAGCTGCAAGTGGAACCAAAGCTGGCTCTCACAAGCCCTGTTAGTGTAGTTTTCTAAGCAAAACACAACTCCGTGAAGCTATAGACTATACCCAAATAGGAAATCCGTAATACTCCGTGTGATAACACCCCCTAGGTTCTAGTACCAGCGGCTGAGGTCAGTGGGATCAGGGACCCCCTCTGAGGCGTGATTAGGGTGATTGCTTGTGGCAAGCAGGGCAGATAGATCCTCCATGCCAAGCTGCCTCACAAACTCTTGGTGTTTTAGACGCGGCAGCGCCTTTGTGAGCCCGTCAGCAGGCATCTCTGCTGTAGGCTTCCAATCAACGTGGATCCGTCCTTCTGCGTACTCTTGCCGCAGCCACATGCTGTAGATATCCACGTGTTTTAGCTTCGTGTGAAGCTTTTCATCACTCTTCATAATAGCTCCTACTGTCTGCTGATTATCGCAGTACAGTGTAGGCCTCTGATCAATCCTAAGGTCGACTAGTCTGAACACTTTGCTCCACCATTCCATCTCTGTAGAGGCTGAGGATAGGGCAATCAGTTCTGCCTCAGTGGTTGATTTCGTGACACAGCGCTGTAGTGTCGCCTTCCAGTCAATTGTTATCCCATAGAGCTTAAACAGGTACCCCTGAGAGCTTCTCCAGCTATCAACATCGTCGCCAAAGGCTGCGTCAGATGCCCCAAAGAAGATAGGCTCTCCTGGATATGGGTCTCCCTTGTCTTCTTCCATATCTCTGCTTACGTACATCTCGCGTACATCTTAATCTCCTGTAGCGCAGAGCGCTAGGTATCTTGTTGCCACTATATACTCCCACGCCTTGCGAACCGATCGTAGGTACTGTTGGCTAGGGTTCTGCAGGTGCCAGGCATGAACTGAGTGGGTACGTGCTACGTCGGCTCTCGTCATTGACACCAGGAAGGCCATAGATCCTACGAGCTGGTTGTACTCTCTCGTCCGATCTGCGTCTAGCAGCTCTGAGCTTAGTGCTAGATAGGATTCGTACATCAGCACTGATCGAGCAGCCTTCATAGATGCTACAATATTGAACTTGTTTGCTACCTTATCAATAAAGGAGTCTTGCAGCAGCCATATCTTTCTTGCAGCAAGGTCTCGCACGACTCATATCCCTAGGAACCACTTCAGGTCTCCTAGGCTTCTCATATCGTACGCAGCAAGGAGTCACTTCTCAAGCCTCTCCTAGTGCATGAGATTATCAGGATGTACCAGTATCACAATATCGTCAACAAAGAAGAAGACGATCAGATATCAACTCATGTAGAGACAGGGTATACTAGCGACCTTGCTCAGTCCTGCTCAATCAAGCACTGCCGTAAGGTGCTTGTACCACAGAGCTGGGGCGTCTCAGAGACCGTAGAGGGCGAACAGCAACTCTAGAATTTGGCTAAGCTCTCCCTTAAAGCCCTCAGGAGCTCTCACATAGAGCAGATGATCAAGAGATGTGTTTAGGAAGGCATTTCGTACATCATACTGGAATGCCCAAAGGCTAAACACAGCAGTGATAGCTATCAGGAACCTGAAAATTCACGCTGCTAGTGTTGCAGCGTACGTATCATCCCAATTCTATTGGAGGTCGCCGTGAACAACTAGGCGCGCCTTGAACTTGTACAGGTACCTATCCTTATTAAACTTATATAAGAATACCCATTGCAGTGGCAGTATCTCTACTCCAGCTATTGGATTGCTCACTGATCTACTAAAGACGCCCTTTATCTTAATCACGTCTACCTCTTCTCAGCAGGCTGCCAAGAACTCTTTCCCATATAGATAAGTCTTAAGATTCTTGAAGTGGTTTAGTGCAGCTGGTAGCTTATTACAGTATCTCTTGTACTAGGGCGCCTCAGCTATTAGCGCTGAGGATAGTGCTGTTGGATACAGCTGCGTAAGGAATAATTATACGTAGAATCTGTAGCTCTCATTAGGCACTACGTAGCCTGGGCGGCTCAGAGGCTTCCAGGATCTCTTCCCTGCCACAGTGACACTGCCTCCAATCTCATCAGATCTTGAGGCGTTGTTCTGGCTTCGATCTGGTACTACTGCATCTGCTGGCAGCATCTCCCATCCTTTAGGCTGGTCTCAAGGAGCTACTCATTTTCTACCAACGCGCTTCTTAGGCTGAGGTTCTAGCTCCGGCTCAAGCTCTGTCTTAAGCTCTAGTTCTGACTCAGGCTAATCAGGTTGATCAAGATCATTGTAATTGTTGTTTTCTGGTGATAGAGTGCGGCTCAGTGTTGGGAGAGTATCTCGGCCGGTATCGTCTATAGTATCATCTGATAGTTCACTGGATTCTGACACCTTGCGGGCTCTCGCTAGGGCAATCAATCCTGGCGTTAGCGACTGCCAGACAGACTAATTAAGCAGCTGATCAATCACCTCCTGAGTATAGTCGCTCAGCTTGTTGAGCTCGATCACCTCCACCAGCTCTTCTATCCTCGATCTCTCACCATACTAATTCTCCTAATCGTACTGTGCAACACCCTTTACAAAGACGACGTCTCTCGTGCGGATCACTCTCCTCAACGAGGGTATCCAGATCCTGAAGATGTTGGTTGAGTCGTACCCAACCAGGTGGCTGATCAGCGCTCTTGATTCCAGCTTGTCTCCACGTAGAACCTTAGTGTTAAGGATGTACAATCGAGCACCAATTACGTTGAGGTGAGCCACTGTAGGCTTCACACCTCAAACAACCTCATATGGAGTCTTCCACCCTAGTGCCTCTGTAGGCGTTCGGTTAATCATATAGATTACTGATCGAGTAATCTCTGTAGCAAGCTCCTTTGGTAGGTTGGCCTCTATGCGTACTACTCTCGCTAGAGTAACAATCATACGTCCTGCTCTCTCAGGTAGACCTGATTAAGCCTTAGTAGCTCTGCGCTCAGCAATGATCCCAAGGTCCTTAAGTATCTCCTACAGGTCGGCATATCCTCTCTCAGAGTCCACACGAACGTGCTTCACCTTCACGCCATATTGCGTAAGGATCTTAGCAAGAAGTCTCTTCACTACACAAGTAAGGGTAGCCTTAGTCTTATCTGGAATTCCCTCTCCTTTATAATACTTTAAGCTCTCGCAGACAGCGTGGAAGAGGAGTCTATCTCCTCCATATCCTTGCTCCTTCGTCTCTGTTAGTTGGATTAGGTCCATCCCAAGTCGCTTAAATGGCGCGCTTGCGGGTTCTCTAGGTAATCTCCTACTGACAATCTAATATAGCTTCGCATAGATACACGTCTTACACTCTACTATTATAGGCGCGGATCCGTCTCTAATAAGCTTAATACCGTCGACGCTCTCAGGGAGCTTCTCGATAGCCTTCTTGCTGGGGTGCCTATACAGTCAATAAGCTTCCTTACGTATAACCTGAAGTGGAGCTCTATCCTCCTTCAAAGTCTTCTTCACCATCGCTGTGAACACGTATACTGGCTGCGGCTGAGGCCTAGCAGCTAGATCAGAGTTAATCAGCCAGTGACCTCCGGTGAACTCAAGGCTGACTACCGTCCTGATCTGATCTAATATCTTTTCGTATAGTAGGTTTCTACCTAAGTTGAAGTGTATGCCGCTCTTCCTATATCTGGATAGGCCCATCACATTTGCGTGGAATCCAGGGACGTATACAACTTGGCGGAGTTGGATTGACTTATGGCCACAAGGTGTATTGACAGCAAGGATCACTGATCCCCACTCCTCAATCGATCTAATCTCTCTACTAGTGATAATCTTGTCGTTGGGGCTACTAACTGAGGTAGTCTCCCATCCAAAGGCTTTGCTATTAGCTACGTGGGTATCTGATCCTGGATCTATCACCCATCAGTTGCTCAGCGTCAGCGGGACGTTAGGCGCAGTAGCGTTGAAGACCTTCAGAGCGTATCCAGATGGCGTGGCTGGTGGCTGAGAGTCGTCATCAAGGTCTCTTAGGCCTTGATTCTTCTTGTTCTTAGCTGTTGTTGGTGCTGCCTCAGCGTGCTTCTTGACAGCTCAGGCTAGCGCCTTGCCCTAGTATAAGTCTAATTCAATCAGGGCCTTGTATGCAAGCTCAATTACCGGCTTTGGCTTCCATCCCTAATTCCTCACGGCTGGGTTGACGTACAGGCAGTCCTTCCACCAGTGAGTCTTCTCACAGAAGCAGTCAGGGGTTCGCTTGTTTCCACCCTGGTTACTGCCCTGGTTTCCACCTCCTGTAGCTGCGCCAAGTGTTGCAGCTATGTAAGAGGTGCCTCTGATTGATGCTGCTATAGGATAGTTCATCCTATAGAAGGCAGTGTACTCAGAGATAAGGTCCACTATCTCCGTCTAGGCTTGCCCCTTGCGCTCGGCGCTGAGGAGCTCCATCTGCTGAGCAGTTGACTATGAGTCGTCGTAAGGCTTCACAGCCAGTAGGAAGGCCTTCTGCCGTCGGTATCCTGACGCCTCAGGAAGGTCGGCGCTCTTAAGCAGCGGCATGAGATGGATCCACTGTGCTAGCCAATCCTCTAGGTTTGCTCTCTTTGGGATAGCTCTAAGCTTCTCGTACTTGGCGAGCAGGGAGTACTCTTGATCCACATTCGACTGGCTGAGGTGGCTTTTCAGGGTCTTCAGCATCTCCCGTGCGGTTCTGCACTCGTCAATCAGGTAGAGGTAACGCTTTGCAATCGTACGTTGGATTTCGTCTACAAAGTCCTTCATCTTCTTCTCCTTAGCTAGGCTGGCAGCCTGCTTCTTGTCGTACTGGGTCATTATAAAAAGATAGACCTGGAATCTTGCAGCATCCTTTGCTAGATCTCCCATCTTCTTTGTACTTGCTCCAGTTTCTCCTTCGTAGACGTCTGTAATCTTTGGCTCACTCAGCCGAAGGCTCGCAGCCTCATTAGCTAGATTCTTGAGTTCCTCCTCTTGCTTAGATGGATCTACATATTCCCATAGTCCATGTCGATCAGCTGAGCTCCTTCTGAGCTGCAGCCACGTCTGCCAGTCCTCTAGCTTGTCAAGGATCACTGACGACTTAGTGATCGTGTAGTCTGAATCGTCCATAGTTGATAGGTTGATTAAAGAGATAATAGCGATCAGATATTGCTTGGTTGAACTTGCAGCCTAATTGAAGGCTCCTGGGCTCATAACTGTTACGGTTGGAACGAGGAGGCAGAAATTGGGGAGTGAAGCTGGGTTGATTGTAGTAGCTAGGCTATCGAGTTGACTATATACTGATCACTCCGCCAAGGGCGCTATCCTACAATCGGATTGGCTTGTTAACCGTTACAGAAGGCTATGAATGCAGTGCTTCAAGTGGACTAGGAAAAAATCCTGTCGGATGTCGTAAACCCTTTCGAGTATATACCCGACTTCGACTGAAGGAGTAATTTTGGAACTTGGGTGATGCAATAGAGCTGGCGTTTTGAGCGATATAATCTTTTCCTATTTGAGTACCAAAGCCCCACCTGGGTTCAGCAGTTGTTGGCTTCTCTTTACTTTGCGGCTTCCCGGGATATTAGTCTTGATAATGTTCTGTTTTTTCCAAAAGGCTATCAAGGATGCACATACAACGCGAGATATCAAGGCGCAGAAGTCACATAGGTTCAGGCTTTCAAACTTATGATCGAACGCGAAACCCTTTCAAACTGTTTCCCCACGTGTTCAGCGCTTGCATGATAGAACAACGATTGCCTAATATTAGGTCCCTATTTACTGAGTCGCTCAGTTCCTGTGACCAACATCAGGAACCACCTAGCAGGCTTTTGGCTCTCGGTACACTACCTGGCAAAGCCATCCTTGAATAAATAGGGAGATTAGATTGAACGCATTTAGCAAGTCACATACAACACCTGACTGAAAATCCTCACAGCAGTGACATTGGAATGATATATCGAAATTAACCTGGGTTGTTTTGAGGAAATTAGATACAAAGACTCTCCTGACTAAAACTGCCAATTACCAATACTAACCTACAGCATCTACCGGTTGCTAATGGCTACTGATAGCCATCGGTTTACCCTATCAATACATCGATGACGACCAAGCCTTTGAGCAAGAGACGGCACGGCAACCTTGCCCCTATGCTCCAGCAGTAGCCATTAACAACCCACAGATATATTAAGATAGAATCGGATCTACCGTGCTTACTTTATCAGATCAGCCCTGCCGAAACGCAACAAGGTTAGCACCAATCAACTCAGTTCCTCTCCCCAATGTCTGGTCAGACATCACTGTCATAACAGTCAAGCTACGACAAATAGAAATCCCAGACTCGAAATCCAGCGCTGAATAGCTTGCTATGCTCCTGGCAATGGCAAGGATTTTACAACGATTCGCCGAGCGTTGGAGCTAGTCGCGGCCCATAGATTTCCTGCAATGACCTGCCAGCGGCGCGCAGAAACTTTGTAATCACACTGGAGTTGGGTTATCCTTGTCATCACATTGAGACATGCCGCATAATTCTAGGCTTGTGTGTACGTGTGCAAACACAGACTTTGTGATTGTGAGTGTACCATTGCAAGGAAAGATACCCCCGCGCCTCCAACACCTTGATATACCATTTCAGTACTCCAAACTCCATGCACCAATCCAGAAGGTCATATCTATCCATCGCCCACAAATTCCAGGAATGATAACTATACTACCGGAGCATTACCTGCCACGCCCGATCGAGAGATATGCCCATCACAAATACCCATTCCACATCCAACCCACCACACCTCTACCATCTCAAGCCCACTCAGCAATCCTCATCATCCCCTCGCTCGTCCCAAAAACCCTCAACACATTGCCCATCTCCTTCCACCACTCGACACCAAAGTCTGGCATAATCTCCATCGGATGACGCTGCACCTTGTCAATTTCGACCCATCCCGTTTTGTCAATTCCCGTATCCGGCTCATCCTGCCACCTTGTCGTCTTCTCCCGAGCTCCCCGGCCTTGGGCTTGGGTTTTAGATGCCTTGGAAAGGCGCTTAGCTGTCTTCTTTGGCATTTCCCAGACACCCGCGTTGGGGATAAACTCCTGAAGACTGGACATTGAGAATGGGTTTGTGGGGAGTTTTGGCGGGCTTGGAGGTTTCGGCGGCGGTGCGGGGACGTCGCCTGCGCTGAGTTTGGTTGAGAGCCGCAGCAAGATTGTGGCAGTGAGGAGACTGTCGTAGCCAGCTTCGTGGAAACGTGCCTTATCCTCGTACTTGGCATGTTTTGAATGAATGACAATGTTCGGGAATCTCTGACTTGACAGGCCCTCGGCAATGGTTTCCAGGTCTGGCGAGGCATTGAGGTCGCCCTCGGTATGCGTAGCGAGCCATTTCGTGTCGATAATGCGGGGAAACAGCTCATGGATCGCGGTAAAGAACTCTGCCAGCGTATTCGGAAGCGTACCAATGAAGGTGTGGTAGAAGTAGACTAGATCGAGGAACATGTTGTGGCCGACGAGGACAGGTTGCTTGACTCTGAGCTGTTCTTGTATGCGCTGAAATCGATCTTTGAGATTGTGGATATCCGCAGCAATGACCATGCCATTCGGGTTCTGAGCAAAGTACATGGGGTCGATAGAACTGATATTGCCACCTGCCATTGCTTCGACCACCCATCTGAAGCCTGTCTGCTTGATGATGTCAGCCTTCGCCCTCAACTTCTGCTTCCTCAAGTTGTTTGCCTCGCGCTCTTCGTCGAAGGGAATGATCCTTATGCAGGTGTTTTTGCTCATCGTTACACACTCCGGGAACTCGGCTCGGACAAGCTGGTGAACTAGGCGCTTCTCAAATCTAGAGATGGCTGGTACTGCAGGTTGTATTGGCTTGCCTGTGTCGGAGGTAATATCTAGGCTCTCGTCGGTGTTGGTTTTCCACGTGGTGATTGCGTTCCTGACCCGTTCCACGAAATTGATGGACTCTACATCTTCTGGTCTCAGTTGCAAGTCTTCCACCACCTCTTTCTTCTCGAATCGATTGTATGCCAGGGCCTTTGCATGCTCAGCTTCTTCCCGCGACAGGTATTGCACACCGCTTGTGAAGGGCTTGCTGAGATCGAAAGAATGGTTCATCAGGAATTTGGCCGCACCACCCTGAATGCAAGTGTCACGCTCGAAATCTATGCGCTCATCGATGATTGGGCTGATGTTGACGTTGTATGGACGTAGCACGTATGCGTTCCGCTGATGGTCGAAGTGCGCGCAAGTCAGACCGACCTGGAGAATGGTAAACTTCTCGGCACCGGCCTTGACCTCTGCGTAGCGGTGTTCCAGCGATTGGCGGCCTTTGGGGCGAGGGGCTCCGAATCCCCGCGATGGTATGCCGGAAAGCTCAAGATCCATGGATACGAAGTCTGCCTCCGAGAGGGCGCGCAGCATCTCCAGAAGATGGTGGGGGTAGGAAGTTGCGTCGACCTCCATGTTGGGCGATTGAGTGAGATAGTGACGGAATGGAAAGGGATAGATGAAAATGATTGACGTGGTAAGTACTCTTCAAGATGACGATGCAAAGAAACACGGAGCTCAAATTGCAGAAGGGCTGTGAGAGGGGTGGAAAGCACTGCAGAAAGAAAGGGCGGCCGCTGGAGCCTGCCTGTGGTAAGACTGCACCTGCAGGGGAAGACGAGAAAAAGGCGAGTGTGAGTCTATCCAAGACAGGCCAGCGGGTTTGTGAGTCGGGCTCTTGTTGCGTGTTTGGGCGCACAAACGCACGATGTCCCACTGTCTATCGCAACCACGGCAGCCCTGCCAGACGTGGCGGCTTACAAGGTCCGTGGAGGGGTGGAGGTGTGTCTGGGGGTTGAGGCTGCAGGTGGTGCCTGCAGGTCGGATCTCGACGTTCCAGATATCCTCACACTCGGCGTACCACAGATCACGGTCGCGCGGCGCACCAGCCACAAACAACGCCAAGCAGTGGCGCGGCCCGTCTGTTGTCTGTCCAGCCGAGGTACCTCGCACTGGCAGGAGCTGGCCGACGGTCACATTCCTCAACCGTCGTCAACACTTGCCCGCCCCTTCCCCCCCCCGACGGCCATGGACCCTCGCACACGCGCGCTGCCCCCCCAGTAGCAACCACGCAGCATGGCCGTGTCCTACGACGACGCGTACAACAGCTCGCGCATGCTGTCTGCGTCCATCACCTCCCTCTCCAACAGCCGGCAGCAGTCGTCCCAGATCGCAAAGGCGTACCGGCAAGCGGCCCAGCTGTTCCTGACGCGCCGCCTGCCCGAGGCGCTCTCGACCATCGAGCCCATCATCGCCCCGCCGCCCCACGACAGCAATGGCGCCGACAACGGCGACCTCGCCGCCTTCGCCCCGGTGGCCTCCGCGTCGCGCGGGACCCGGGTCAAGGTGTGGAGCTTCTACCTGACCTTCCTCAACGCCGTCGTGGACCTGGGCGCCGAGGAGGGCAAGCACGCCTTTGGCAGCTCGCGGTGGAAGGCATTGGTGTCCAAGTGTCGCGATGGCAGCGTGTGGGAGGACGTGGTGCGCGACGGGTATGCCAGCGTGGAAGGCGACGTGGATGCCGAGGTTGTGATCAATCTGTAAGCCCTCCACCCACAGAGCAACTGAGCAATAGAGCAAGACTTGCAGAGTGCTGACACACCTTGCAGAGCAACTCTCCTCCTTACCCACTCGCCCTCTCAGCGACTCAACCAGCAACGCCTGGAGGCCTACCTCTCTGCCTCGGCAAACCCAACCTTCGACGTCTCTTCGCACATGCAGTCGTCCAACTACCTGCAGCGACGCCCCAGCCAACACAACACCGGCACCAGCACGCCACGTGACCTCAATACCCGTCTGAAGCTGCTTGAACTCTACACCCTCCATGTCCTCCCACGCAATGAAGAGTGGGACTACGCCCGCGAGTTCATAAGCATGAGCGAAATCCTCGACGATGAGCGGAAGGAAGCATTTCTTCTTGCTCTCCACAGCCTAAAGGAGGAAAAGGAGGAATCGGAAGTGCGGGAAGCAAAACTCCGCCAACAGCAGCAGGAGCAAATGGAACACCGGAGGAAGGAGTCCGAAACACGACGGCTAGAACAGTCCCGCGCCGAGGACGAGCGCCGAAAGAGAGAAGAAGAAAATAGACGGCAGCCGAGAGGGTCAGACGACACGCTCCGAAAAGTCCCGCCAAGACAAGCTCCGTCAATATCACCACGCACCTCGAAACCATCCAAGAAAATCGCCCAACCGCCACCAGGCCTGTACCACCGTGTATCATCTGCTTTCAACTCCATGCAACGGCTCATATCAAATACCGCCCATTCCATGACAGCGAATCCCATGGCCTTGTTCCGCACGTTTCTATTTCTACTGGCTTTTATCTTGGCATTCTCACGACGAGACCTTCGCGATCGGATCATGCAGATACTGAGGAAGGCGTGGGACAAGGTACGACGGACGGTGGGGATGGGGGTGAAAGTGAGCTATATATAACTAATGTCTTGTTATGCTGTCATGGGATGGGAGGAGTATTGATGGGATTGTGTTTGTTCTTGTTCTTGTAAAAAAATACCTTTGGTTTGTGAATCGAGCTTGATCGTGTACGGTAAATGCTACGAGTATTCCTACCCATCATTTGCGTGTTTGCCATTGGAAAGATGATCTAGGGGGAGTGATCATGTTCACCATCACCAAGTTCCTCTCGAGCCTCTGGTATCAACCCCCATTTCAAATCCCAATCGCGGAAGGGAAAACGAAAGCTCCCTCTCATCCCTCTCTGGTGCTGGACGCATGTGCTATTACAACACCCTTCACTTTCCTTTTCTGGAAATGTGCGTATCAGATATCCAGCACTCGACATGATGCCCCTGATTAGATGGCGTGATGCTAGCTATTTTAATACTAAGAGGTCAGAATACGGTGTGCGGCCATGCCGAATGGGTGTTCTAACGTAATATCGGAAGCCGCTAGTTTCTGCTTCTCCTGCTTGACCTCGCCTGGGCCTTACTTGCTATTCTTTGCACATAGACGGCCATGTGGAGAAGTTGGCATTATCAAACACGAAAATATTTTAAATTTGATCAGACTGTAGCACTCTCTCCATTTACGCCATTCCAATGAATCCAACTCCCAAAATATCACATCAAACTCCAAACTCAAACACTCCCAGCCACCTCCCCAAACCACTGCCTCAAAGCACCTGCCAAAACTCCCGGCAACTCCCTAACATCCCTCACCACCAGATAATACCTGAAAGGAAACCTCTCCATATACTTCCACCTCACCACCTTGCCCTCTGGCGAAATCTCCACCGACTGCAAATCCAAGATACTCGTCTTGTCCTTCTTCTCCGGCATCACAGACACCGTCTCCCCTTGCGCACCAACTCCCGCACTCTTCGGATCCGCAACCACAGGAGCGCCCGCCGTAGCATCAATGATAATAAAGACGATCATGACGCGTTCTTCCTGCGCCCTGCGAACCAGCCGCTGAATATCAGCATGGGAATCGCATATCCCATCCGACACAACCAACATCAACTGCCACAAATCCTCTCCCGCCGTACTCGCCCCCGTCCGCCTCGCCTCCTCGAACAACCCCAGACTCTTCTCCACCAGCCCCCGAACGTTCGTCTTGCTTGCCTGAAACCCAAATTGCTCAAACACCTTTACACCCGCCTCGCTCGTGAATGGTTTATCAAAGTCATGAGCGACGTTGATCTCGTCTCCAAACCCGACAACGCTGACTTCGCCAACTTCCAACATGGCCAAACTGCGAGTGACTAATGTAAGCGTCTTGAGCGCGAGATTCGACGCTCCGGATTCAGCCATGGATTTTGAGTCGTCGAGCGCGATCATGACTTGGTAGTTTCGTTTGCTGGGCATGGAGCGGCGGAGCCAGATTTTGTCGCGCTTGTAGCTGGATGCGATGTAGGGGATGATGCGTTTGAGATTGAGACGCTTGCCCGTGCGGAAGTCACCGCGAAGTTTGGTAGCTAGGGTTGGGGCGAGGATGAGGCGGAGGTGTTCGGTTAGTTGTTGAGATAGGGAATGCGTGGAGGCTTCATGGTGTAGCCAGAGCGCGCGTGCTGTTTCGCTGGTTGGGAGGATGGAGGGATCAAGGTGAGTGAGCTCGAGTTGAGTTTCGACCTCGTGAACAGAGGAGGTGTCGGAGAACTCGTCTTGGGCGGAGGTGGCGTCGGCCATGTCTTGGTCTTCCTGGTCTGTAAATGGCTTCTGCTCGCCAACGAAGGCTTGTGGGTGACCATCAGTTGTTGAAGGCTGCTGCTCTTGTTGTTCTGGCTCAGCGTCTTGCATGTCGACATCTTGGTCCGCATCCTGAATCTGTTCGTCCTTGTCTTCAGGTCTAGCCAGCACCTTCTCGTCTTCATCAACAGCCATCGCCATATCCTGATCGAGAGCTTTAGCTTGCTCTTCGCTTGCGGTACCTAAAGCCTGCGTATCTGCTTTCGTTTCCTCGTCTGGAAGATGCTCAAACTCAGCATCAGCCATATCGACCTCTTGGTCAATCTGCTGAACTTGACTCTCGTCTTTCTTGGTGGCTTCAGAGATTTGTTTCTGTTGGTTATACCATCGTTCCAAGGCATCGCCAATCTTCTTGAAAGATTGTGTCTCGGGAGACTCTTCAGGTTCTTCACCTCGCCCGCCAGCATCTGGCTGAGCGGTCTGACCAAGTGTGCCCTCTTCAGCTGTTGACTCTTGCTGTTTCTCTGAGGTCTCGCCTTGAGTGCCTTCTTGTTGGTTGGCTGCGCTCTCGGTTGGTTGATCATTCTGCTTCTGCTGGGCTTCTTCATTCGCATCAGCTCCAGCTCCAGCCTCGGCATATGGATCCGCTCGAGTATCGTCATCGGCCTTGCTAGGTTCGTCTGGGGTTTGTTCGTCCGGTAATGGGATCATATCGTCATCCACAGGTTCATCGCTTTCTTCTTCGTCATCGGTACCTTTTTCATCCTTGTCTTCAGCATGGCCAGTGGTATCTTTCTCATCTTCACCTTCCTGCTCAGGTCCAACTTCCTCATCTATAGTGTCAGGCTGCGCTCCAGCGTCGGCTTCTTGCTCTTCGCCCATGTCATCGTCATCCATATCCCCAAGGTCCTCATCCGCCTTGTCATCGTCGTTTCCGTCAATGTTGAGCTCGTCGGGCAGATCAAGTGTTTGCTCTTCCTTTGCATGAGGGTCCATCTGCTCCGTCTCGCCCACGCCAACATTTTCGTCCTGTTCTTCACCCTCCATATCCATATCCTCATCTTCATCTGCACCCTCTTCTTTTCCTTCTTCCTTCTCTCCCTCCTTCCCTTCCTCGCCCTTTTTGTCCTTTTCTTCAGAAGCGACCTGTTCATCTTGATTCTCGGTCCCCACATCCTCTTTCCCTTCTTTCTCCTTCGCATCTTCATCCTTGCCTCCATCATCCCACATCTTCTCGTCTACCGCACTCGGCCCCAAGTCATCTACACTACCCATTTCACTCTCAGCATCGTCCTCTTCGCCTTCCTCCCCTTCGCCATCCTGATCCTCCTTCTCGGCAACATCGCCAGTCTCCCCTTCCATTTCTTGATCACCCATATCAACAGCGTCATCTTGCTCCTCGATGCTACCCTCACGTTCGCCGTTCTGTTCTTGTGCCAACTCTTCAAGATCTTCGTCGTCCTTGATATCCTTGGAAATATCCTCCGCGCCTTCACCTTCCCCAAGGCCTGTACCAGATTCAAGTTTCTCATCTTTACCTTGTTGATCACCGGCTGACTTCTCTGGTGGCGTACATAATCCTTGGGTGCCAACTTGGATGAAACTCTTGACAAGACGATGGAGAAGCTTCGTTGTCGCGGTGTGTAGTGCCTCAAACCGCTGCACAAGAAAATAATGAGATGCGAGATATTGCTGTAGAATGGGTTGTACGGCCGTGAATAACGCGGTTGCGGCACCCAAATGCTCGTTTTTTTGCAGGTTATTCAGGACATTGTTCAATGCGTCTACATTATATGAGGTGTGGAAAGCAGATAGGGCCGTTGAAAGTGCTTGTTCCTCTTTGAGTAGCCATGCCATGTTCTCCGCCAGGGTAGGGATGTCTTTCAGGGCTGTCGCAACATCTTGCATGGATCCAAGAATGCCATCCAGAGCCGCGAAAATTGTTTCAGAGTGAGCCTCCAATGGGATGCGTGTCGATTCGGAGACGTCGACGTTTTCAAGACGAGTTTGTTCGAAAATATAGGGATAAATCTGTTTCAGAGTTGAGCGAGCAAGTGGACAGTCTGCTTCCCAGTTCTTGAAGTTCTCGTGGAACTCGACTAGCTTTTGATCAATCTGACCATTGAGTAGAGTATAAGCTTCAGACCAGATATTGGCAGGCAGCACAGGTAATGCATCGAAAGAGTCCACAAGATTTTGGAACTGTGCACTCCAGTCGCGAAGTCCGCGGAGAAGAGCTTCAAACTCATTGGTCTTCCCGAGCTTTGCCTGTGCACTTATGATATCCACAGCCGTCCTCAGAATCGTTGCAAGCCATGAGATCCTGCTTCGTGAATCGCCTGTTGCAGATACTTGTTCAGTCGAGACTTTGGTGATGCTATCGTTAGGGGCAAGGCATATTGATGCGACCTTCTTGATAGGCAATTCCAACCTCGCCACATTCGTTACTGCTTTGCTCAATACACTACGTTGTTGAATAGACGCATGCAAGATGCCCTCCAGGAAACCAATGCTCCTCCCGATATCGTTCATTGTCAAGTCCCCCGAATGCTCCTTGTACAGTTCCCGGACTTGGCTCATGAGATGCAAGGTCTTGTGCATATAATACTCAGCCTCACGTCCACTGCCGTCAGAAAGAAGTGGTAATGTTGCAAGGACAGTCGCAAGGTCTTGTTGCTTCTCTAGTAGATCGCTGCTGAGATTATGACGGAAGCCCATCTGGCGCAGCTCTTTCAAAGCATCAGCGTAGAGTTTTCGCTTTTGGGTTTTAAGATGTTGAACAGTCTCTTTATTTTCCTCAGTCAAAGTCGCTGGCGTGGCTTTTTGAAGCTCCTTGATTGAGATTTCGAGGTCAGTGATAAAGTTTTCAACGTCTGTAGCACCAGGAACCGACTCAGAGCTTGGCACCGTGAGTTTGCGCATAATCGAGACTGTAGTTGCGACCTTTTTGAATCTTTTGAACTTCTCGTCCTGGCCGGGTTTCTCGGCCCATCCCAATATGCTGGTCTCGCACATCTCAAGTGCGCTGCGATCTACCTCCGTGACAATGACTTGCATGGTGTTATCCCCAGTCAACAGCGTCTCCTCAGGGAATCCGGCCTTGTAGATACCAGATACAGGTTGATTCAGTAGATTCCTGAATTTCCGTACAAGCCTGGAGAGTTTCTTATGCGAGGTCCTTGCGCTCTGCTTGAGAGCTTCGATGTTTGTATCCTTCCAACTCGCCAGCTTGATGACTTCGTTGACTTTCTTCTCGAGCGTCTGGCGACCCTTCGCGAGGGCTTCATGGACAGGCTTTTCAAGTCGCGAGAAGTAAGCAATGAAGTTATCGAGTGCCACGTTGATGTGTTTGAAGAACTCCGCATCCGGCATTCGCATCGCGATGTGTCCATGCAGTTGTCTCAGAAGCTTAATGCGTTCTTGAAATTGACCAAGGGAGGTTGACGAGAAGAAGCTCTCAAGGGTAGACAAGAGTTGTTTTGCAAATGTCTGCATCGTTTTCTCGTCATCGATGGACTCCGACGCCGCAACGATGGTCTCATAAGCGACAAAGAACCAACTCTTTGCATTATCGCGGAACTTCTCGGTCTCAATATCGAACAGTCGAGCCCAGGTCGTGAGTTCTAATTGCCTCCAGCTGACGAGTAACTTGGTGAGGTCATCGTATAAAATCGTGGTGTTGAACTCGCGGCTTGCAACTCGTTGCCATTCATACACATAACCATGTAACTTCTCGGCCTTGGTGATTAGCTTTGCGATTGGGTCAACATGACTGAAGGCCAGTGCCTCATCACACGTATTCAGGACCTCTGTGAGTGTCGCATGTTCAGGCCAGACTCTACGGATCGCTCGATATCGTTGTTGGATGCGATGGATCAAGGCAATCATTCGTTTCGCTTCAGGAAGGTTCGCGTCAAAATAGAAATTGTACAATTTCCCCGTGCCAGATGTCGCCAGTGCATCCGACTTCTTCTCGAGTGCAAGGAAGATCGCAGACATAGCACTTTCGTGTGTGGTGCCTTGAGCTTCACCATCAGCAAAGCGGGAAACTTGCGCAGCGCTCCATTCCAACAGACGTTTAGTTGCATCAGTTGACGAGGCTGGTGTCAGGAAAATCTCCGCATGTATATTGGCAAGTCGAATGGCATGCTCCCGAGATGTCGAAGACGCTGGTGGGCCAGATCCCTCCTCCTTCTCGTAATCTGGGAACAAAGTCGGGTCTTCCTCATCCACTTCCTCATCGTCACCCTTGTATGTATACAAGCTATGATTCTTGGCTTCTGTATCTTGGTCCTGAACAAGTCGCTGCTTCCATTCACCATAGAACGAGGCGAATATGTTGTGGATCAGCCCTCGCACTCCAGTTCCTGACATTTGAACCGGATTCACCGTTCGGAGAATGGCCAGAGAGTTGAGGGCATGCCATCGAAGGTCGATAGCGTGATGGCCTTGCACAAGTTCGCTTTCGCAGGAGGTGACCATTGTATCCGCAATTTGTAGAGTATCTCCCTCAACTCCAAAGAACGGCGTGTGTTGCGTGATGTATTTGAAGCTTCTGGCCACATTGCTATCTTCATCCAGCGTTCGTACTCCGAGGGCAAGACCAATATTTAGACACACAAGGAATCCAACAGCAGGGGTGGTGATATCATCATAGCTTCTATACTTGTCGACAAGCCTAGTGATGATATGAGAGAGGTTTTGCCGAAGCGTGCTGTCCTTGGCCGCTTCTTGCGCCGCTAGCCTCCCTTCGAACAATGGCTGAAGGATGCTCAGTAGATTGCTGAATTCTCCTTGCAACGCATCGAGTTCGGAGACTTCTGGGCGCGCGATTGGCGGGACAGGAGGTTCCGCTCCCATTTGGTCTATTTCGTGTTCAATTTTGCGAATTCGGAAGCTTGTGTCCTGTCCAGTGAATCCCATCTGAAACTGGCGTAGACTTTGCAGTTTCTTTACCAGCATTGTCTTCTGTTCATTGAAAATCTTTCGCTCGATCATTGGTCTCAGAGCAGGGTCAAAGGGATAGTTCGGAACATAAAGTTCTAACCCGGTTAAGGCGAGATCTACCCAAGCTTGGGCAGTAATCATGGAGTCTTTATTGAACACCTCTTGGTGAGCCTGGCAACGGGCGAACGACTTTTGCAGAGCGTCGTGATACTGGTCTTGGATCTGAACATAGTCGTTGAGCTTAAGAGCTGAGTTGTCGACGAGGGCTATGATATCCGAGTGCGACTCGAATAGCTCCTTGACTCGGCTACGCAGGACAGCTGACAGTGTCTGATACTGGTCTTGCGAAACGCGCTCACTGTCGAGCACTATTTGTTGTGATAGTGACTTTAGTTCAGCTTCGAAGCGCTCAAGTTGAGACAATGGAACCGCGTCCGAGCCACGCCTAATTCTTGTTAGGTTTATCATGCGAGATGAGGAAATATAACTCACAACTTGTCCAAAACTGAGACGTGGAATCTTCCGCGCAGGACCATTTCATGACCCGACGCACTACTGATACCCACAAAGCGAGACAGACTCGCATATACTTGAGCGGGTGAGTGCGTCGTATCTGTTGCAAAAGATCTCGTCGGCCTTCGCGCGAAAAGTGCAGCCTTTGCTCTAAGAACGTTTACCATATCGGTAAGATCTGAAGTAGCGAGCGTAGTACCGTTCGGAAGACCTTCTAACACATCAATAAATTGACAGAGCCCTTCGAACTCATCCTCAAAGTACGGATTGATCGCAACGTCCTCTTCCGCAATGCTATCTTCCAGTTCTTGTACGGCACTTTGAAGACTGGTGATGAGCTCTTTTGCGTCAACTTCTTCAGTCCTGACAAGGTGCAGTGAGCTTGCAAACCGCTCGCGTATCTGTATCATTTCGTCAGGATTCAGATTGGAGGTCCACATTGCCGCATCCAGCCTGTCAGCCAAACCCTCCAAGGTCAAAATGGCGGCGAGCTGCTGAGACGTCCTTGCCGTGACTGGTTTGAAATAGCGCCATATACGCTCCATACTCAGACCTGTCTTGAGTTGAACACCAGATCCAAAGATGATGAGTTCTTTGGTTACTGATGATTGCAATAATAGGACCGGTGGGGAGGTACTCAATCCGAGAGCGGCAAGCTCCACGTTGAGCATCTTGAGGTATGTCTGGAAAGTTGCCCGATCAAACGTATTTCCACTAGCCATGTGTAGTAGAGCCCAGAAGAGGATTAGTAGCCCATTCAAGGAAGGTATCGCATGTTCCGGCCCGTGTATGTTCCAAGTAGCTTCGGCGCATTGGAGCAGAGATCTCAGACACGTTTGTAGAAAGTTTGGGAGTCCCTGTTTCTCTTTGCGTCGCTCGCGCTTCATAGAGGGAATTTCTTGAATGGCTTGCTGCATGTTGTAGAAGCCGAGGTACATGTCATAGAACACAAAAAACCATTCTCCAAGAGATCTAGTATCTGCATTTCTCTGTAGACAGAGTTCGTCGTTGAGCGGGTGGTAAGGTAAAACTTGAAGTTGTTCCTCGCGGACGCCAAGCGTTCCACATTGAGAATGAAGATGAGCTGCCTTCCCGTTCCATACATGGGTGAGGAACTGCGTGAAGAGATCGAAGTCCTCATTAACATGGAGATGCCGATCTTGCGATAATGATCCGTTGGTGTGACCGTTGACGCCGTTAGACATCAGTGGCTTGCTGCGTCCAACAAGGCCCTTTATGGACTCCTTCCGGAAGCTCTGCAGCAGGGTGTTGTCTGCAAGAGCGAGGTGGTCGAATCGAACATCAACAGTGTTGGCAAAAGTCTCATCACTTTGGGTGAAGTGTCGAAATCGGTACATCTGAGACTCCATGGGATATGCAGGACAAAATCTCGGAGACGAGTCAATGTCGACAGTCGCATCGGGAAGCAGACAGATTTCCACCGCCCGATTTCTCATGGCTCGTGACAACTCTCCAAACCGTGGATCCGTGGTCAGGAAGATGCGGAAATCGGGATGAGGTTTGACAATTCTAGCTTCCCCATTGGCAGTAGAATGCTCGTTGATACTCAGGTATCCGTTCGGCTCAAGAAGGGAGTTGAGGCGGTCGAGCACGGCACTACTACACAGATTGGCGTTGTCTAATACGAGCCATCTGCCCTGCTCCAATGCTTGGATAAGGATGCCGTCCACCCATTGGAAGCGTGCGCCTTCAATTTGCTGTGGTATCTTGAGAAGCTGTTCAAGTTCATGAAAAAGAGTGTTCGACTCCGAAGACTCGCCTTCGCTTGCAGCGGCATTCTCCAGAACCGAAAGCACAGAATCAACAAGATCAGGTTGGTCCAAATCCATTAGCTTGATGAGCCTTAGGTATGCTTGCTGTGGCTCCTCTTGCGAAGCAAGACGTCTCCGCACTACCTCTTCCAACTTCTCTAGAAAACGGTGGACAGCTCTGGAAGGATCCACTTGCTCATAGCCGCCAACAAGATCCATAGCATCGATATCAGCGTTCATAGAGAAGGTCGTCAGGTTCGCTCCAGTGAAGGAAGCAAGTTGAGACAACAAAGACGTTTTCCCAGAGCCAGGTGGGCCGACCAGGATCACGGGCCATGCGCGCTGGACACTGATCATCAAGGCTTCCATTGGTCCAAGCTGGGATACCTTCAAGGGCAACACTGTTATGGAGCGGCTGACCATTTGGTCTCGATGAAGAATTCCAAGCCCAACTTGAAAGACACTGGGCCCTAGGTTGTGGTAGAGACTTATGCGTGGCTCATGAGCGCCGTAAACAGTCTCGAAAAGCTTCAGAAGGCGAGCCCTGTCATTTTCTATGCGAAAGCGTTGTACAAAGACCGCGTCAAGGAAGTCCCTGGCTGTACCAGCGCCATGTTCTACTAGCAGTTGGAGCCATCGCAGCGTATCTCTCAAATTGAACTCCCAAGGACTTCCAAGGGCTCCAAAGGAGCGCCTCAGAACGACCTCGTCGTCAAGAGTGGCGACGAAGCTGATTAATTTACGTACTTCAGCTGCTTCGATTCCCGGGAAGACCTTCTTACAGATGAGGGACAGATCTTCCGGGCGGAAGACATCGGCATAGACGACGGTGAAGCGATTGACGAAAGACGCAGGCAGACCTTTACGTCCACCGCCTTGATGATGGGGGTTCTGCGCAGCGAAGACGCGGAAATCAAGATGCTTGTGGAATGTCTGGTCCAGCTCCGAGATATAGACTTCGCCACGGTGATCAAGCACAGCATTGAGGCCTTCAAGTACCGATTGTGAAGCCAAGTTCATTTCATCCAGGAGCACCCAATCACCCTTCTTCATTGCCTTGAGAAACGGTGCATCCCTCCATGCAAAGGTACCGGCTTGCCCACCTTCGACGGGAACATCAGAACCGAACAGATCCATCAAATCTGTCTGCTCGGAGAGGTTGAGGCGTGTGAGTGGTTTCCCAATTGCGCGTGCGATGGCTGTGATGAGAGTTGTCTTGCCAACGCCAGGATTGCCCTCCAACAGAATAGGTTTGGGAAGTTGAAGTGCTCGCACAACTCTCATCGCGTTAGAGCGGGTCGTCGGAGCATCGAGGGAGAAGGCGATATCCTCGCTTCCGGCGGAGTATCTTGGAACAGCGAAGGCACCAAGTTGCAAGGAAGTTGATGTCGATATGACCTCTATCCTACCAAAGTAGTAAGGGGATGCATCCTGTTCTAGAAGCCTACTGAGTTCATGGAGACATGCCTTTCGCTCTGTATCGATGGTCGTCGGTGAAATTGCGAGCAAGCCGGCAGGGTTAGCACCAAGTGTATCTATGAAGACCATAGCGGCGCCATGAACAATGCCAAAGACCGAATCTTCGTTCAGAGAATTGTTAATGAAGGTGACCCAAGACAAGGTATCTCGAATAGATATCGACGAGGCGACCGACGTATTGAATTCCTTGTTGAACCACTGCGCAAACGACACGATGGGACGGGCATATTGAGATGCACTCGGCTTCAATTTGCTCTGAACAATTTGCAGAATATCTTCAACGTCAGACAGGGCAGGTACCCATATCTCCGTGAAGCGGTTGCGAAGTGCAGGTGACAGTTCCTTCTTTCCATAGTCACCCCCGGGATTCATCGTGGCCATGAACTGAAAACCCTCACTTGCAACAATGAGCGAGTCCACGGGACCTTTCTCGGCTAACAGAAGCGTGCGCGAGGACTCCAGGACACTGTTTAGTCGTTCAAGAACAGAATCATCCGCGAGTGAGATTTCGTCCAAGAGAAAGAGTTGACCGGTCTTCATTGCGTGTACCAGGCTTCCATCTGCCCATTCGAACAGCGCGGCAGCTCGAATGCGATTGAGCTGTATCTCTTCACGATGGAGAATAGGAACTGTCTCGCGAACAGATGTATCAAGGTGGTCATAGATTCCAAAGAGTCCAGAAAGGTCTAAAGTGGATACAGCCACCTGAACACCGACACTGTCGATGACGGAGATGAGCTGTTGGCGAAGGAGATCCTCAATAGCAGCCCTGTTTCGTATTGGTCGTTGAGCGCCGATGAGGTCACCTGTTTCCGTGTTCTGATGAGCGTTGACAATATGAAGCTCCTGTTGGAAGGCTTCGGCGAGCATCTGGCAGACTGTTGTTTTGCCACATCCAGTTTCACCAACCAGAAGCACAGGCTCGTTGTTCCGAATCGCATGAGCAACGAGCACAAATAAGCGGCGCATCGCGCGTGTCCATACAACGCCATTTACAGATTTAGTCCTCTCATCGTATAGATTCATCTCTGGCGAAGTATCTGCATTGAACAGGGTATCTTGATCGATCTTGACTCCAGGTCCATTCTTGCTCATGACAGTCTCGATAATCTTTCTGACGGCTTCCCGCTCGTCTTCTTTCCGCACGCGTTCTGCAAGCAGCATGTAACCATTGTTGGCAAGGTCGTGTATTGTATCTGCCTTACGCTGGGCCCAGCGGAACAAGTCTCTCAGTGTTGCAAAGCTCTTCTGCTCAAAGATACGATTCTCTTGTCGAAGTGTAGCGAGCTCTTCGTACACCTTTACGATTCGCTTGCACCAGGTTTCTGGTATCATGGTCCGTCGGTGCAAAATCTCCGTCAGCTCTCCAACGGGAATGTCGTCAAAATGCAGTTCGAGAAAGCGATTGCGGAAAGCACGAGAAAGAACTTTTCGTCCACCATACAAGCCGGCTGGATTCTGAGTTGCAAATAGCATGAAGTCTTCGTGTGGCCGTACAACCTCTTGAGTTTCCGGGATGAGCAATTCCCTATTATCGTCCAGTAGTCTATTGAGCGCTTCCAGAACATCGGTCGGCGCAAGATTCAGTTCATCCAGGACGATCCAGTGTCCTTCGCGTAGAGCACGGACAAGAATTCCTTCTTGAAATTGAAGCTTTCCATCTGGTCCTGAAACGTAGGTGCCCAGATACTCTTGGAGATCCGTGTGTTCATGATTATTGATTCGGACGAATTTGTTGCCGGACCGCTTCGCAAGATATTCGATCATACTAGTTTTTCCAGAGGACGTAGGACCTTGGATGAGAACCGGGTATTTACGTGTAGAAGAAGCTCGGATTAGATTGTTCATATTGCGCTGTACGAATGGAGTTATGATATAATGAGCTTGATCTTCCACGGCATGTGTTCCTTGTCGAAGCCAGTAATGGCCCTGGCGGACATAACTTCGACCATCGTTTGGTTGTTGAAGAGGCTTACCCATCTCAGTTTTGATGCTTGACTTTTGGTTGAATATGTGCTGCTTAATGAGAGGCGCAACAAGATCTTCCGAAACCTTTCCTAGGAAGGTGATGAAGCTCATCTGGAAGCCCTCGTAGAGCGCCCGTCGAAGTGTACACAAGGGAGCAATTTCTCGGGCATACGATAGCGCTCTCGTTAATGTTCTCAAACTGAAGTGTGGCTTCTGATCTGCACCGTCTACCAACATGTTCGACTTGGCGAGTTTTTGAATGTCGAGGTAGAGATTTGTGACGTCCAAGGCAACTTTAATAATAGTTGGATCAGTTGCCTCTCCAGCCAAGTACTTTTCCACGATGCTTCGCAGACTCTTGATGTCACTGTCCGGACTCTCGACGTACAATTCGGTGAAGCGTGATCGGATCCCTGGGGGCAAGTCTTTCTTTCCCACGTCTGTGGCAGGATTCATCGCAGCAAACACTCTGAAGTTCGGATGTGCGACAATGCGCTCAACATTCCCAGTCTCAGTGAGTAGTATAGAAGGTGTTCCATCTGGACCACCACCTAGTAGATCCGCCAGAGCTTCTAGGGTATCCGAAGACGCTAGATTGATCTCGTCCAACAAAACCCAATCACCATTCCTCACAGCTTTGACAATGTTCCCTTCTAGAAATGAGAATGCAAACGCTTCAGATCCATTTGCGAGCTGAGCCTCCAGATCGCCCAGATCGACGGCAAACTTTTCCCATCGAGCTTTGGGGAAGTTGGGTGGAAGTGAATCGACTTTGCGCTTCTTCTTCGGTTGACCGCCGTCTGGATCAGGAGACGAGGTTTGAGATTCGTGAGCTTTGCGGGCGGCAGCTACCATCTTGAGGGCTTCTCGCCATAGCGTACATACACGTTTCCATTCGCCCTTTGCAATACGCTTGCCCATCATCTCGAGGAATCGCAGGTTCTTCTTTCTGGAGAATGTAGTGTCGAAAAGATCATCGAATTCATCCTTCAGCGGAATGACAAGACTCCGAACATTGACCGGTTTGTAGCCTCCGAGAAGGTCGCCACTCTCGCTCTGCTGAGAAAGATTGAAAGCCACAAGCTTTCGGCCAAGTTGCTCTGCAAGGTACTGGATGCATGTCGTTTTTCCTGTTCCGGTTTCACCAACTAGCAGCAGTGGTTCTTTTCGATCTACTGCTACAGCAACCTTTTCTAGGAGTCGAAGGGTGTAGTTGTTCGTAGAGAATGGCCTTCCAGACACTGGCTTTCGTGACATCTTGTGTTTTGACAGTTTAGCACGTCCAATTCGTAACGTGCCAGCTGCTGTGTTCTTGCCGGGAACCTCGAGTTTGACCTCTCGGTTTGAGAGAAGATGGTCGCGGCGCTGCGGATCAATGTGCAACTCTTCGGCGACATATGCCATGACCATAAACCGCGCTTGTTCGCTTCTTAGACTGCCCGCAAAGCAGTCAAACGCTTCCATAAACATATCATCCTTGTCGGACGCGGTTGAAGATGACTTTTGAGTGAGCAGAACAGACATTCGTTCACACCATTTGAGCAAGTCCCGTGGTGTCAATGCTCGAAGAGAAGAACCGTTTTCAGACGAGAATTTGGCATCCCCATACAGTCCTAGTAACCTGGAGTACACCTTCAACGTTGTGGACAAATGTCCCTTGATCGCTGGGTATTGATGCAAAACTATGCTTTTGAACTCATCAAGCGATGCCATCTCCACATGAATCGAATTCCAGAATCGATGGCCGATCATGTTTTGCCTGGGAACAATCTCCTGGCCTCTAGGATTCAGCGTACTGCGCATTGTCGCAATGATTCGAAAGCCCCTCGCAGCACGGATGGTTTCTCCCCGGCTGGGTATAAGAAGCTCACCTCGCTCGATTAGAGGTAACAAAGTGCTGATGACTTCGTTTGGCGCTCGATCCAGGTCCTCAATGAAGATCCATCTTCCTTCTCGTACAGCAGTAGTTAGAACACCTGCCCTCCAGGTAAAGGTTCCGGGCTTCGCTCCGGTGGTATACATTCCAACCAATAGCTTGGCATCACTCTGCTCATTAAGATGAAGGGTGACCATTGATTCTAACTTGTTATGTTGCCAAGCAAAGTGACGAGTCAAGAGTGTCTTTCCAGATCCTGCAAGACCGGTGAGAAGAAGAGGGCGAGATTGCAACAGTCCCAGGGCAATCTTTTTCAAGTTTGACTCAGTCGTAGGCGTTGAAACGAGCTCGAATGGCTTTGCCTGCTTCGGTGGCCCATCAAGTCGGGGCAGCAGCACACCATTTACTTGGACAGTGCGTGGAGACAACTGTTGAAGGAGTTTCCGAGGTAGGTCCATGTGTATAGCGCCCGGATCAGGCGATAGTCTGGACAGTAACGTATCCCATCTCTTTTCTTCCCACAGCGAGAGAAATCGGTAATCGATATGTTCACCTTCCCAGTTCCCCATGACTTCCCCTTCCCCAAGATATCTCTTAACCATCTCCTGGGTGGCATAGTCGGCGGCATGGACATAAATACAGAATGAGCGTACTGCCAGATACCGCACTTGACGATCCGCATGTAAAAAAAAACGCTCTAGTGCAACAGGTCGCACATATTTGCTGAAGGCTGCGCAATCGAAGCTCAGCAAGCGAAACACGCCTAAAAGAAGCTGGCCTGGCTCCGGCTGTTCGGAGCTCTTGATACTGCTATGATCAGATTTCAAGCCGAAAATATCAGACGTAGAGACTGATTCCAGAAAGCGTTCTGCGTGTTCCGCGAGATGTGGCGCAAGAGGCAGAATGCGCCCAAACGCCGCAATTTTCTCCTCACTCTTTCTCTCGTCCGCGATCCACCTAGCGCAAATCTCCACTATCAGTCCCTCATTCTCAGTGAAAACTGTGTCCGTGCTCTTGGGATTCAACGCTTCTTCAGCAAGCCCATCAAAATCGGCTATTTTACCAGCCTTGATATTCGTATATCCGACCATGATGACGGAGTAGATGATGTGTTATCGTTTCGGGGCGTCTTCCCATAGTTTCGACGCAAAAAGATCCTAAATTTGAGGACGTGGTGGTGAATAGTAGAAGTGGCAGGCAATATCAAAAAAAGTTCGAAGATCAACTTTCGCGCCAAGCCGCCTATCCCACACGATCCTAGCGCCAGTTCAGGGCTGCTGAACATTTTGCGGAGGACCGACCTCACACACCCGCATCCACTCTGAAGAGCAGCCAATTCATCGTCCCCACCCCTCAGCACAATGTCAGCCCCCGCATCTCGCGCCCTCCGGCGCTGCATCTGCAATGCGCGACCATCGACGTCCCTCCTAAGACCAGCCACAAGCACAATTGCACAGAAGACGTCGCGGCGGTGGCAGAGCAGCGAGTCGACGAATCCTAAGATTGCGACCATTGTGGATCAGATTGGACAATTGACGTTGTTGGAGACTGCAGATCTGGTTGCATCACTTAAGGTATGCACCATTTTCTACTATTGGGGAGCTGTTACACACTGCATCGGACCACCAAATATACACGTTTATCAGCCATTGAGCCTCACCTTGCCATGACAAGATCACAGCTAATACTTTTTTCAGACCCGCCTCAATATCCCCGACCTCCCAATGGGCGGCTTCATGGCAGCCGGTCCAGGTGGCGCCGCCCCCGCAGCAGCGCCCGTGGACGAGGAAGAAGCCGCGCCCGCCGCTGCCGAAAAGACGCTCTTCAACCTCAAGCTGGAAAAGTTCGACCCCGCATCCAAACCTAAAGTGATCAAGGAGATCAAAGCCATGTTGGGCCTGTCATTGGTGGATAGCAAGAAGTTTGTCGAGAGTGCGCCGAAGCTCATGAAGGAGGGCGTGCCGAAGGAAGAGGCCGAGAAGATTGTAGAGATGCTGAAGGCAATTGGGGGGACGGTTGTCATGGAATAGAAGAGGAGAGGAAGTACATGTACTATATGCGGCATCAAACTGTACAAATAAAGATGGAATTGATCTCAAGTATTGACTTCATACCCGAGTAGTAGAATCAAAGATCTATGTGAACGCATCCGCCAGTACAAAATGCCAACCAAAAATAACGTCCCAAATTCAACAAGCTGGTTCAAAAGATCTACATCAAGTCCGATTTTGCAATGCGCCTTTTTCAACTCTATATTTCATAACCAATTCCCATTCTCACCAACTTCTATCTACATCCCTGTCTACTCTTACCATCTCGCTTTTGTTTTCTAATTATCCGTATATTCCCCGCTGACATAGAGCAGGTATAGAAAAATCTCCTTACCCCATTTGAAAAGACTCGCAGCGGTGTCTTCAGGCGGATTTTAAGCTGCTCCAGCGTTGGCATCGGAGAGAGACATGCTGTGGAGCAGACTCTCAGTGCAGCAGATTTCCTGTTCTTATAGGTCGTCGCTGGTAGGGGGGATGAGGCCGAGGATCCATTTCCAGCGGCTCCAATTGAGGGCTTTGTTGAGTTGAGGGATGGTCGGGTTACTACCGATGTTGCTGGAGAGCTCACCCGCTGCAAGAGTTACGAAGCCCAAGACGGTCATGACAGTAGCCTACTTCATGGTGGTGGGTCAAGAGAAGCAGTACCGAAGTATGGGACGGTAACGACTATGATGACCAAAAGAGAGGAGAATGGGGAGGTCGAAGGAAGAAAAACAATGGCTTATATAAAAGCGTGGGTATACCCAATCCTGTACCAATACCAACGCCTAACGGAGCGCCTACGCCAACCAACCCTTACCACCTAATCAATCACGCGCATCGTAACTTCACACCCATTGTACCCTCTCAACACAAGCCTCCCCCTCCCAAGCTTCCCCCTTTCACGCTCCCTTCCGAAGCCGGACCCATGCCCGCCTCCCTAAGACAACATCGCCATCCGTTCCTCGCAATCTTCCTGCCCAACCAGCTCATCATCCTCTCCCAACGGCGCGCCCTCGTTCCAGATCTGTTCCGCCTCGGCCGCATCCTCGCCCGAAACCATCCATATCGATTCGCGTGACCGTTTGTGTCTTTCACGATCTTCCTCTATGCGCTGCATAATTAGTCCTTTTTCGAGCCGAGGGCCGCCTTCCCATGTTCGGGTTCCAGCACCTGCAGCTCCCCCAGCACCGGACGTGGATTCTACGCCCTCCATTGTTGCATCGCCGGGGACCCCAGCGCCAGTCGTGCCGGTGACGTCTCTGCTTTGGAGGACTTGTTCCAGCTCGCTGACAGTCTGTGGCTGGAGCACTTTCTTCCCTTGAAGCGAGGTGAGGACGCGGCGCACGACTTTGATATTCGCTGCGCCGGAGCCATCGTCAGGGACGGCAGCGTCGATGATGCGGAGAATATCGCGTTGGATGAGGTGGATGTATTTGAGGTGTTTTTCGCGCAGGGAGAGGTCGGAGAGGTGGTCTATGAAGTAGAGGATGTTTGCGCGGTTGTTCATCGAGTTCTACATCGACCTTCATTAGTATATATATGGTTCATAGACAATGTGGATGGTGTGGAGCATCGAGCATCGAGGGTGGGAGATGGCATACCCGCTCCAGCTGTTCGATAATACATGAATGTAAATCTTCATCCAGCTCCCGGTTCTTCAGCGCAAAATTGGCCGCCTTCTGCACACTCGTCTGGCTCGCCGTCAAGCCATGCAGCTGGGTCGAGAAGCGCATGCGGACCTCGAATGGATCCATGGCTGCCTCCGATTCAGCACGCTCTTTGGTAACGATGGGTAGTGACCGTGGCGTTGCGGTTGTGCGGCTTGTTGCGGCGTTGTCTGATGTGGAGAGGTTGGAGCTATGGATAGCTGCGCTTGAAGTCGGAATTTTAGCGTGCGCGGGGAATTTTTGGAGACGATGTCGGAGTGGTAGGACGTGGAGAGTTGACAGCAACAACACTACATAAGAACACCACCAAACACCTTCTTAAATTCCCGTAAAGGGGTAATTGGGAAGAGCAAAAGACACACACCATCATGGCGCCCTCAGACACCCCCGAAGGCCTCACCCTCACCGTGCTAGGATGCGGTACGTTCCCCTCCTCCTCCTCCTCCTCCTCCTCCTCCACCACCCCACAAACACACGTCTAACCATGACCAGGCACAATGGGCATCGCCATCCTCGGCGGCGTAATGGCCACGCTCGCCGAATCCAAAGTCCGCGCACACACCTCACCCACGTCCTCCCCGCAACCCTCGCGCCTCCCCTCCAAATTCATCGCCTGCGACACGTGGGCCCCCGCCAAAGAGAAGATCACCGAGTCCCTCAGCGCCTACGCCTTCCCGCTCGAAGTCCTCATCAACGAGAACCTCAAGGGCGCACAAGCCGCCGACGTCGTGCTGCTAGCCTGCAAGCCGCACGGCTTCAAGAGCATCCTGGGCGAAACCGGCATCAGGGAGGCGCTCAAGGGCAAGATCCTCGTCAGCATCCTCGCAGGCGTGACGTCTGCCCAGATCGAGGAGTTTCTGTACCCGGAGGGCCCGCAGGAGGGTGATTGCCGCATCGTGCGTGTGATGCCGAACACGGCGTCGTTTGTGCGCGAGTCCATGTCTGTGATTCAGACGTCGACGCCCGCGCTCTCGGCCCAGCAGCTCGAGCTCATAACGTGGATTTTCTCATCCATTGGCCGCGTCGTCGAGCTCCCGCCTACCGCCATGGATGTGAGCACTGCGCTGTGCGGCTCTGGACCTGCCTTCTTCGCCCTCATGCTCGAGGCGGCGGCGGATGGAGCAGTGGCGATGGGGTTGCCGAGGGCGGAGGCCCAGCTTATGGCTGCGCAGACGATGAGGGGGACTACGGGGCTGGTTTTGGGGGGCGAGCATCCGGCGATATTGCGGGATAAGGTGTCTACGCCTGGGGGGTGCACCATCGGTGGACTGCTGGTCTTAGAGGAGGGCGGCGTTCGGGGAGCCGTGTCGAGGGCGATCAGGGAGGCTACCTGTGTGGCGAGTGAGTTGGGGAGCGGCGCGAAGAATGTGAATGGGACAAGGAGGTAGATGGTTTGGCGTGAGATAGCTGAGAGAAGCAGCTGTGTGCATGTTTATCAGAAACCCAACCCACACACATCATGAGAATAGAGCATAAGGATAAAAATACCCACAAGGCTTTGATGATTGATCCTAAAATGCAAGTAATAGCATTTCACTCATATCCAAACTCAAGCACATGTCCATCTCTTCAACATGTCTACAACACAATAGCACCGTAAAGTAGTCACCAGATAATGCACGTTTTCATTTCCTACATACTTAGCCCGGGCTCATTAATCTACATGCCTCAGACCAGCCCATGAGGAAACGCATGTCAGCCATGAGGGGCCAACGCATACTCCGCTCTTTTTGAGAAGGCAGGAACGTCCAACCTTCTGCTTGATCCGCTCTGTACGCCTTCCCACCCCACTCCCATCCCATACACATACTGATTTCCAAAGTATCCGCCCGCCTAGTGACTTGATGCTTTCCATAGTCTCTATTCTCCTCTCAATGCCTCCCCTTCCTCTCTCCCCTCGATCCCCCCGCCCTCTTCCTCAACGCCTGGCCAAACAGACCCGCGATATCCCCCGCGCCTCCGCCTCCACTCCCACTCTTGGTCCTCTTCACCCGATGAGATGCAGGGCCTGTCGGTATATCTCTGTCCCTATCCCTGTCCCTGTCCCGGTCCCTATCTCTATCCCTATCCTTGCCATCACTTTTCTCCCTCCTATCCCCCTCCCGATCCGCATACCGGTCACGCTCCCGCTCCCGCTCATCGTGTTCGAAGTCATCTCTACTGCGCTTAGAGGACAGTGTTGGACGACCCGAAGCAGACGATGAGGGAGCAGTGCGCATAGACTGCGATTGCAAGACGCGGTCTTTCGTATTGCGTTCACGCTCTGCTGCGTAGTGATCCTGCGTAATCGGGCTGCGGGATTCCTCGGTCGCATTTGGCCGGTCCCTCTCCTTCTCCTTATCATCCACTGCACTCCTGCCCAACGAAGCGACACTGCCTTTCCGCCTGTGGCTGTCCTCGCGCCCTCTACTGTCTCTCCTGCTGTGCGTTTTCGACTCCGCGGCTGGGCCTTTGGGTGGTTGGAAGTTGCGAGGTGCGGTCGGAGGGGGAGGCATTGACTTGGGGTCCGTCGCGGACTTCTGGGTTCGACTGATACCTCTGATGGAAAAGTCTGAATCTGCAGCGGGGCCAGTGGGGGCATTGAGGGGAGGCGAGAGCGGGCGCGCTGAGCTGTTCTTTCGGTCGCCTTTCTCGTAGTCGCGGTCTCGGTCGTGGCCGCGGTCGCGATCTCGATCCCGGTCCTTACGGCTGCTACGGTGGGAGGAGCGGTACTCTTCATCATCATATTTGCGGTCGTAGTCCTCGTCTTCCCGATCACGACGGGAGCGCTTCCTGTCGCGGTCTTTGCCGCGCGACTTGTCCTTCTCCCGGTCGTAGTCGTGGTCACGGTCGTAGTCGCGATCATAGTCGCGATCGCGTCGATCTCGCCTATCTCGATCCCGTGACCTCTCGCGCTCGCGATGCTTCTCTTTCTTGCTTCGTCGACCACCTGACCCGGTAGATATTTCTTCCGCTCCATTCACTGCAGCCTCATCCTCATACCTATCATCTGCAGCAGCAGAGTGTGAGCGATGACGACGAGGTTCGCGACTCCGGTCACGGTGGGAACGGGATGAGTGGTGCTTTTCCTTGTCTCGACGGCTGCGATATTTTGAGTCTGCCGATGTGCTACGTGCCCGGTCGTCTCGCTCATCCCGCTCGTCGCGATATCGGCCGTCATAGTCTCTGTCGCGGGAATCGTCGTACCCATCTCGCTCCTCTTGCCGAGACGATCGATGGGGACGGTCCTTGCGGCGTTCGTCGTCAAGCGAAGGCGTCAATGAGCGATCGCGGCGCTGTCGCTTTCGCTCGCGGTCTGTCGATCGAGATCGCGAACGATCCCTAGGCTCCTTCTTCTCCTCGTTTTCTTCTGTTGATACAGCACGAGAATGGGAGCCAGATTGTGATGATGATTTTGGCTTCGTGCGTAGGTTCTCATCGCGATCTGGAAATTCTCTTTGAGGAACATTTTGAGCATTCCTCGGTTCTGTAGGTGTAGGGGGTGCGGGATTCTGCTGTTGGTTATACCTCGAATTGCTGCGACTCGCGAAGCCCGTGTTTGGGCGTCCTTCCCTCATGGCTCGAGGTCCGGTCGGCGCACCCTCCACTCCTAATCCTCGAGGCTCTCCTCCTGCAAGCACAGTAGCGTCGCCATATGCGTTGTTGAAACCACCCCGAGATCCGAACTTGTTCTGATGGAATCCAACACTATGGCCATATGGCCCGCTCATGTCCTGCATGTGCCCACCAAACTCATTCATCATGCCCGGGTACATGTGGTCACCCTGCATCGCACCCATGGGCGCGTGCTCGAACATCGGATCAGCATCAGCGGAATCGACGGTTTGTATTGGATTTAGACGGCCCATTTCTTGATCATTTGTCTCATGCTCTTTGGCACTGCGGATCAATCCATTAGGGCCATCGACCATGCTACCTCCGCCTGCTACAGGCTGCGCAGTTGGCGAGGTCGAATCCTGTGGAGCAGCATCGACTTCAACCTTACCGTCTAATGGGCCTCCAATAATTGCATCAGTGTCCACTGGCTCGGTCTTCACCACCGTAGTGGATTCAGTACTTCCTTCTGGTAGTGCCTGGTTGGAGGGCTGCTTGAAGGGGGGATTGTTAGCATGTGGATGGGGAGATGGGGAGTTATAAGGAGCAGTATACTGAAAAGTATACGGAGAGAAAAGAGAAGAAAATGGTTGTCGACGTACGTTGCCGGAATGAACGCTTCCCGGTCGACTGCTCGAGTTCTGTCGGAGACCAGCGTCGTTGCCAAAACTGCCTTGCCGGTTGTTTGTGTGGGCGGCATACCCTCCTCCACCGGCATGGAACTGATTTTGGTTTGGATAATTATTCTTCGGAAACTGGTTCATCTGGGAATATTGTCCAGATTGATTATATCCACCCTGCTGAGGCCGGGAGTAGCCGCCATAGCCAGTGCCCGTCTGTCCTTGCCAACCATTGCCATACCCGCCCCCATAGTTCATCATGTTCATGGCAGACATATCGTGCATCCCAGGCATGCCCATGTTTCCACCAAAGCCGCCGTACATGCCGTTGGCCATGTTGGGCATGCCCGTGTTGTTCATGCCGTTGTAGAACTCTGATAAAGTGTTAACGCGAAGGTCGGGAATGGTGTGAATCGTCAGCGACTTACCAGGGCCCATGTTGTTCCAATTGCCGTTCGGCATCATGTTGTTCGGCATACTGCCACCCATGCCATTCCAACCGAAGTTTCCTTGGTTCTGATTGAACCCATATCCAAACTGGCCAGGCATGCCGCCCATGTTGTACATGTTGTTGGTGTTTCCGGTCGATGGATCAAACGCGCCATTGGTTGGATCCGGGGCATCGCCAGGGCCGCTCGTTGCGGAGGTTGGCTCTGTGCCCTGATTCGCGCTTTGGGCTTCTTGACTGCCTTGCTCTTGGGATGGTCCATCTGGTTGGGCAGATGCCTGCGCATTGAGTCAGTCATGGTTTCTTCTGTAAGGCGCATGCGCGATAGCTTACATCTTGAAGTGTGGAGCGAACAGAGGTTGCACGCTGACTTGCAGTGCGCTCATTGTCCCCAGGCAACGTTGACTCGCCATTAGACACACCTTCTGCTTGCGTGGCCTCCTCGATACTGGCGACGGGTCTGTCGGCGGCGTCGCCGGACTGCTCATTGGCAGCGGTGGCTGCAACTCCCTCGGTCGGCGGAGTGGCTACGGCTGCAGCTGCAGAGTCCTTCTCGTCCTTCTTCTTCCGCTTGTCCAGCCACGAGCGCATTGTGATGCGCAGGCTCTTGTTTAGGGGACACAGATCGGCTTCGAGCGGCGTGTGGTCGCACAGCGGGCATGTCGTGGGAAACTCTAGTTTCGCGTGGCCTGGAAGGCATTAGCCATTGCATCATGGATACGAGGGAGTGCGGCAGTAACTCACATGCCGAGCAGATGGTCTTATTGCAGCACTGGAGCTTGTACGAGTCGATTGCTAGCTGGCTGCACGCAGCGCAGAAGAAGTTTTTGGGGAACACGGAGGTTGGAAGCATGCTACGGAGTATTAGCCATCAACTCGATGCGGTCGTGCAGGCTCAACTTACAGCGCATACTCCTTGAGCTCGTCTGCGAGCGGAGCAGTCTTGTCGGCAGCAGAGGCAGCCATGGCAGAAGCTCGATTTCCGATGTCGCGATAGCTCGGTGAGGCTGCAGCTTCGGAAAGACCCCACGAAAGTTGCGACTCGTCTCAATCCATTCGGCGACAAACCAAAATCAGGGAAGAAAAGAAAGTATGAAAAGGAGAGGGCGCGCTGCCGACGATGGGAGAGGCCAGGGCGGCGGCGTGCGTCCAAGTTGTTTGTGAGTGAGTGTAAAGTCGTGTGGAGTCGCGGTTACCAGAAAACTTCCGCCCGGGCGGGACAGTAAGTGCTTGGCATCACGTGATACCGGCCCGCCCCGCAAATTCCTCCAGTCTCTGCCAGTTGACAGGAGCCGCTTTTCCCGAATTCTAGTTCACATTGGCCTTGAGCCGCGGCGACTAGGCAAAAGACGCAGAGCTTGGAATCGTGGATTCCAACGGCGCGCTAGCCCGTCTCGGCATAGACAGCTATCATCTTCGTCATCCAACTGCAGCGCCCCAACAACCAACATCTCCCCCATGGACTCTCTAATTTTCCTCCTCCTCTTTCCCCACCGTTCGAAACATGATACTCGGCCAGATCTCCTATCTAGACTGCGTAGTCTTCCTGGCCTTCCTTGCCCCCCAATTGCTGCTTCAAATTGGACTTTTAAGGACACTATCATGGCTCGTGCCGGCACTCCCGTCCCTAGGTAAGTCAGTTCTCTACGATCAGTGCGTGGTATTCATATTCACAGTATTTCAAGTCCTCGTCATCCCCTACCAGTTCGTTCGCGAACGATATCTCACACCACATGAGCACCAAAGCCCCTTCGTGCAGCGGGCAACCGTCTTCCAGGACATCGTCGTCCGGTTTGTAAGGTTTGCATTTGCGTTTATGCCACCATGGTTGGGACGGGTGTTCTTCTCGAAACCCGTGGCCTTGCCTTTTCTTCGTTTCCGGATGCTTCGCCATGGTCTCGTGACCTCGCCCCTAAGATGGACCGAGATTAAGCGCGTATGTCGCCCAAAATCTCCCTATGAACAGGCACTGACCTTCCAGCCTGGCCTCCATGGTGTGTTGATTATGCATGATCAGCAAGAGCAACCTGACATCATCGTCTACTATTGTCATGGTAGGTTGCTCCTTCCAAGGAGTGATGTGGATTGTGGGATAATCTGACTCATTCTGTAGGCGGTGGCTTCTCCATGGGCTCCAGTTACTTTTACATGGAGTTTCTCCTTGCATGGGTAAGCATGCTCAAAGACGCTGGTTATCGTAACCCAGCTCTCTTTGCGCTTGAGTATACCCTTGTACCCGACGCTATATACCCAACCCAGCTCCAACAGACTTTAGCTGGCTACGAATACGTTCTTTCCATTGCCCAAAACTCCACGCGGATCTGCGTTGGGGGGGATTCCGCGGGGGCAACTTTAATCCTAAGCTTTTTGCTCTACATCACAGATCATCCCGAGCTGCGACATCAGAAGCCTGGATTGGCCGTCATGATTTCCCCTTGGGTGACGATCGTCTCGCGGAATAACAGGAACACCGCAAGTGACTATCTCAATGATGGAAGTCTGGAGCTATATGGGCGCCAATATATCGGACCCAAGGTTCCCGCAGATGACCCTCTAGTGTCACCTGGAAACTGTAAGGACATGAAGAAGTGGCTAGATGCCAGCCCCGACAAAGGCTGGCTGTTCCTGTTTGGATCGGATGAGGTCCTGGGCCCTGAGACGAGGAATCTCATCGCTTTACTGAAGAGAACGAGTGTCACCGTGGAATATTATGAAGAAAAAGGAGGGATTCATGCTTGGCCGGTGGCGTCACTGTATTTGGGAGAAACAAGAGAAGAGCGCCTCCGTGGCTTGACAGACATCGTTCGAACCACGAGGAATCGCATATCATAACATCATCGACTTTCAAAGACGAACATCATTGCTCACACCACCGCTAACCATTTCATCAAAGATGCAGATGGAACCGCACTCGGGCGTCAGGTCAGACGTATGGTTGCGGAGATAGGACCGGGCTCCAGCGATACCTGGCGCTACTACACGATGTTGTTGAACTAGGGCTGAGAGGCAAGATCTTACATTCTCACATCCTTGGCTAGGATTAGTGCTGGCTGCGCTGGCTGCAGCCGTGAAGGGCAAATGTCGACCCGCTAGACGCTGCCCCGTAAGGCACGCTGCGATGAAATATGCATTACACTTCTTGAGCAACTGCTGAGCAGACATGACCTGCCTCAGTTACAGCGAAGCTAGTACATTCGTAGATTTCGTCCCTGGAACCATACTGCCGTGTGCCCTTCCATTATGTTTTCCATCACCAATTCTCAAACACCTCCCTAGTCCTTCATGGCCTACTGAATGGCTGGCCAAGACTTGGAACATCTTTCATCCACCTCACAATATGATCCGTTGGAGACAAGTTCGATGCGGTAGCATTGGTATGCTGCACAAGAGAAGCTGTGGTCAGGGGTTGTTGATAGCCCTGATTCGAGGAAGAGGTACTGGAATCGACAGGGGTGATGATGTCCCTGTATTAATGTCACCAAACCATCTGAAGAACGAAGGTTGAAGAAGGTTGAAGAAGGTAGGCATAAACACTACACTTACGGCAAAAGCATTCGGCCGGTCCGTCCAAGACCGTTTCCATCTTGTGAACTCTTCATGTTTCTGGATGGATGCATCCCGATAACAAGGGGAGCAAGAACGTGAGAAAGTGATCCGATGATGCTTTACTCTAAGTATATGAGAGGAGGGGAGTCTCAATTTCGGCTGAGAGTCTGTGAAGGAGGTTTGATCCCATGTCACACGGAGGAGCTGGAACGACTTTATAGACCGTACCCGGGCTTGAACCTTCGACTTCCTCGTCGCAGACACGCCCTGCCATGTTCGTTGTGCGCCCCCCAACGCTAAAGACGATACTCACTCGTACGGGGTTCTCGCGTCAGTTCGCTGCGTACTGGAATACTCCTCGCTTATTGGTAATTACAGTGGCGGTGTAGCACTTTTCTTATCCTTCTTCCTAGTCAATTTGGCGTTGCTGCAACATGGATTGTCCCACTGAGGCCTGGATCAAGAGGCCCTTACATGCTTGAACCTATGGTTAGCCGCCGCCGTTGCCGCATCAGCGCCACATCTTTCTCGCTAAAAGTGTAGCTGTGCATACAAAAAGTGAAGCTGCCCCTCAGCATTACAACACCTCCCATTGGCAAACCCACACCGGACCGTGGAATGAAGAGGTCCGTCTGAAGCCGCGGTAGCACAGTAGCGAGAAAGTACGAGACATTAGGGGATAGGTTGTAAGGCCACGGCCCACAGCATCACCGCCACGTCTTGCGGCCCTAAGACTAACGCCCTGTTCTTCCCGTGCAGAAGCATCCGGTAGCGGGCCGAGTACTGCGCCCAGCGGCTCCAGGTGCTGCCCCAGATATCAGGATCAGCCTAACGGAGCTTCGAGAGAAAAATATGAGCATCGACGGGGTTTCGCTTCCGTCACTTGTCGATACCAGGCTGGCCCTCATTCGGTGGATGGGGCAAGGCTGAAAATGGCTCAGTTGCCGTCACCTCGTTTGCGGACCTACACAATCCAAATTAGCTGAAGGCACCAAGCAGCCGCAAAAGCAGTTCACGACTTTCCCATTGCGCTCCATCGAATGCGGAGGACGCCAACCCATTAGGCACCATTTTTGTCATCAACTTCAATAAGAAAATGAGAAATACATCTTAATAATGGACAAGACGAAGTCATTAGGGACGCCTTCGCCCCATTCAATCAGTAGTGGACCGGGAAAAGAACGCTCTGTGCGAGACGCAAGCATGTCGTCCACAATCAAGAACAAACCCTTGACATTTCTTGGCTCCTTAAGGTTACTGCGTCGTATTCATTTATTTCGATGCGAGGGCATCCATGGGTTTCATCTCAATAGCACTGGATCGTGGGTTCATGGTGCTGGGCTTCCTAGGATGACCCAGATAAGGACTCCCCTCTCTCTCCATGAGACTGTTGCCACTGCTAGCTGCCTGATAGCCTTGCTCAAAATGGCACTATCATATATGTAAAATCTCTCCTTCGCCGTTCGAAGAGTTGGGGTCACTGCCCTGTCGCTTGACCTCTCTCCTATTTGCTCGTCATGAAGGGGACAGATTAGAACCTACACGCTGGTCCCTCGCCCCTTCTCCAGATTCACATTTCCACACACTTCCAAGTTTCGATTTATCATCCATATGGAGTGACAGTCACAAAGCGCCGATACATGCATGTAGCCCCTGATAATATTGACGTCGTGAGGCACAGGAAGGGGGTACGTCACCTGTCTATCTATATGTATACACAAATCAACAACCATTAATAAGTTCCAAACCTCTACCCAAATTCAATCGATTTAGCACACAGAATACGAGTACTCAAAAAGCCTAATACCTCACGTTCAAAAGCAGTACAGACTCCCGAATGGAAGTTAGACGTCGAACACGCAATTTTATAGTGAGGATAGCTCAAACTATGATTATAGCGGAGAAATGCACATCAACTGCATGAGCTATATTGTAGCATTATTATAACGTTGTTCATTAAATCGGTATCCTAGAGTTTCCTTGACCACAAATGAAAGAATAGTTGTTGATACATCTTGTAGTAGGATCGGTGAGGTTCGGGAGCGCCGTCAATAGCCCCTCGGAATAGCGAAAACAAAGGTCATCACTGACCCCGCCTCGAGTAGCCAACAGTGTAAACTCCTTCAATCCAGCTATCAGTTGTACGCGCTGCACGCGGTTGCAATGATGCAGTTCTCTCGGTGTGCTGATTGAGAGCAGCTTCGGTAAGGAGTAGTGGCTGAGTTCGCGGTGACGAAGAACATGAGGGTTCTTGAGAGTTGTTTCCGGCAACCGTTGAGCCCCTGTTTGTCCTGTCAGCATACGGTATTGTTATTGAAAACGAAATATCATGATCAAGGTGTATACGTACCCAGACTCCACATGGGTTGTATGAAGTTGATTCCCATTCACGGCCCCACTCCGTTCATCTCTGTTTTCTTCCATTGTGTTGATGTCGAGTACCTTGTACTTTGAGGGGAAGACCAGGAGCTGGTAAGTAGGCGTTCAAGGTGGCAGTGATTTCTTCACCAAGTAGATGTGGTACCGCTCTCATAAGAGTCAACAGCTCTCCTTTATACATCTGCACATGCGGCGTTTCCGGGTCTGCAGGATCCATTTTGTAACCTTATGTTACTTGCTCAAACGCCAGAGGCGGAATTCTCAGCCTGGCACGAGCAGGGAGAAATTACCAAGAAGTCGAGGCGTATCTCATTCGCATCAGATCGTCGTTGGTGGCAGTTCCTCGATTTGGCTCGGTGCCTCGAGGACTGAATGACAAAGGAGCAGAGATGTGACCCTCGACTCATACTTTTTACCACGAAATCTTTCTTAAAAGCACAACGAGTGCCCTTATTCAGACTTCTGTATGTCTTCCCAAACACGACACGCGTCCCAGTGTTGACTGGTAGTCTGTGCGTAAAGAGTCGCTCGTCAAGGACCTACAGTCGCCAGATGACCAGTGCGCGGAGGTCAGCCGATCAAAGTCGAAGCCGGGACGGTAAATGTTTCCGGCATGAACGTAGACCGAACGGACATTCATCAAAATTTTTGTAGGCGTAGAATCTGGTCAGACTTGAGAAAACACAGATTTTCGATCCAGGTTACAATCACACGTGCAATGCTATATCACAAGCCGTACATGTTGTCGAGAGCGTTTAAACATACTCAGTGAATCACCCAGTGCAAGACGTAATCCATGATTTGTACCTTGAACATCTCGACCCTCAGCTCGAGAGCCCTCCCGACGGCCCGTGGAGAATCGCGGCCGCGCTAACTGAGGATCATATGCGGGACATTTCCGTGCGGTCCATGTTTCCACGTGGCTCTTGATAAGGTTTTCGTATTGCGATCCTCCGGAATTGAATGCTGCGGTGCGCTTCTATTGGTTGTTTCTGAGAAAAAGGCGATGGGCGTTGGTGAGGCTGAAACAACCTCCAAATCAGGCAGGAGTTACAACGAGCATTGACTGACCACATATCAAAACAGTTCCCCGGCTAATCAAGGCGCATCTTGTCCTCTAACGTGTCCCAGGCCATGACTCGTTTGACGAACAAGGTGATATGAATGAGTGGTCAGTCGCACATTGATGATGAACGGGGCCGTCCACCTCGGCTTGTCGCTCACCCCTTTTCTCTCACCGGTCTCATAACAACTGTGGCGCACCTGCTTACCATGTTGTGTCACAAGAATACCGCAACTCTCTCCCGATGTTATAGTTATTATGCCAAAAAGAAATTCATATCCTTATCAACATCACTTCGCCCCAAAAAGACTGAGTCGGGCCACTCTAGTTAGGCGGTCACGTTGAGCACCTTAACTGCATTTTGCCTCCACTAGGACTGGTAACGCAAAATGGAAGACAAATCCATGTATGTGATGTCATCCAAAAAGGGTCAAAAAGTGGAGATGATGCACTAAAAAGTGCTCCCCAATATTCAAACCGGCACAGCATGTTGTGAAAGGTTGACTGGCTTTCAATTCATCCTGACCTCCTCCCACAAATCCCAAGGTTCATCCCAATACATTCCTTGCCAATTTTCGAGAAATTCAGACCCATGTACCGCCCGTTCGGTACCAATGGTTTCTGTAAAAGGGAATAATTGTCTCCAGTCCTTTGCTATATGTTCTTCGTTCACATCTTGTGGTCCATCCTCGGCGGGTGGTTCTCTGACGCTTGGAGGGGATGCTAGAGGTTGCGGGGAAATCAGAGGTGGTGCTTGCGTATGCACATTGTTTTTTTGCAGTCTTTGACTGTGCTCGAAAAAGTGCAGGATACTTTCTGCATTCGGCCAATATTTTGCCAAAGTTCTCAGCGAGTACAATGTAGAGTCATATCTTCTTACAGCCGCGATGGCAAGCAGGGGGTTTGAGAACCGAACTTCGGCGCTGAGCTGGATCATGGCTGTGAATAGTGATGTTAGGCTGAACACCCAGAGTGAAGGGAGTGCGTTGCTTTCAGCCAGAGATTCGAAGATGGCTTGTATGGTCCCCGCAGCGGCGCTACAGATCTCGGCATCGTTGGCGCCGGGGAGACTGGATGGAGAGCTGGGTGTTGCTGGGTGTGGCCGTGGACGATGGAATAATACCAGTGCCGTATTGTATACGAGGTGTAGCGTAGAAGGCCACAATTCGAGGGTAGAGGTGGGTTGCAAGCGGAGGGAGTGCGGAAGCATAAGGGACCAGCGTGCTAAGGCATTGTCGGCTTCCACTAGGGTCGAGTTTCGGTTCGAAGATGAGGAATGGGGCCCGAAAAATTTGCGGTAGATGTCACGCAAGATAATACAAAGATCGGTCAGGGCAATGGCGTAGGAGACTTCCACAGTGGGTCCACAAGAATCATAATCGGAGGGCTTAGGAGGGAGAACATCGGCATCATCGAGGTTACTACATGGACATCAGACGTCAGAAGCAAATATACGGGAGGGAAGGGGGGCGTACATTGCGAGTGGCCGTCCGTATTGTAGTGCGATCAAGAGGTCACATTGAACAAGCAGCCACCAGACCCTCCTCCACATTTTTTTGTTATGCTCGACTAGCGTACTGGGCTCAGCGTTTCTATGCATTCCAAGGCCCAGAGCTAACCTTGCTGCAACGCCAATCCAGTGCCACGCATTCGCAGCAACATCTTCAGGACCATCGGAGTGCCATGTGAGTAGCAAAGCAGCCTGCACCACTACATCCCGATTCCTTTCAAAACGGGAATCGATCAGTATCTTCGCGCGGCGGAAGAAGGTCGCCTTTAGATCTTTGTATGCCTCTGTGACATGGGCTCCAACCATGAGGATGGCATGCAGAAGAAGCAAGGATGGTGGATCTGTAGGATCTCTTGCATGATATTGCTTCAAGAATCTGTCTTCATCAATGACTGGGAACCCGGGATTGATTTTTTTGAAGTATGCACGCAGCAATTCATCTACGATCATTTTCTCGGGCAGTTCAAAGACCTCGGCCGGGATGCGATCAGGTTCGTGCGCCGTGAACCGACGATCAATGCGGTTTGTAGTGAAATGATAGACGATAAGTTGCTGGTCGGTCTGGCGCACGAGAAAGTTGATATTGGAGATATCAGTTCCCACATATGATATTCTCGCCTCGTTGTCGATGGGCCGGTCACCGAGACCTTCCTGGTCAATGAACTCTACCAGATGCCTCTTCGTGCCATCCTCCGCTAGTGCGTATCCCGATGCACGTGCAGTCTCCGCGCTCCTGGTCTGCACGTGTCCAGCGGAGTGAGAGGGCACCTCTACGTCACCAGACCAGTGCTCGACATCTATTGGTAGGGCCTGTCTGATTGGAACAGGATCTTGTGGATGAGCTGGACGTGCAGTTACGCGGCGCCTCTTCTGATGCCATACACAATCACTCCTTTGATGCTTCCTGCAGCTCGAGCACGGGAACCCGACTACCTGTGCATCACATTTGACCTTTCGTTGGTGGCACGTCGAGCACGCTGCCTTGCCTATCAATAGTCAGTGTTGCCGCGGCGGCAGGGACGCGCCTGGGATGGTTACCATACTCGCTCGTGGTCGCAGTGGTGACGGCGATTGGGGTTCATGGCCCCCATCAGACGGACTCATCGCATTCGACATGGCATGAAGTGGGATGGTGATGGGATGAGAGGTCTCTCCAGCCAAGCGCTCCGACATTCCGAGCCCCACTTAAAACAAGGATTAGACATAGGGCCGATCTCATAACGCCTGGGTGCTATTCTGGGTGCTTGAGATCGCTTGGGTTTCAGCTGCCGTGGCAGATTAGGACATCGTTGTTCGGCCAACTCACACGTGACATCCTTGTTTCATGCTGTTACGCGTCGTTCCGGCTTTTGATTGGTCGAGAGTTAGGATTTGTCCATGCAGAATCAAAACGGGTATGGTGCAACCATTTCACTCGCCCAAAGTCAGTAGGCATCAGCATGAAGAGGAGGCTTGGCCTAACAGAATGCGTCACAATGGCAACCTAAAAGGAGACCCAACGACAATAAAACACGGGTTCTCCCCAGATGTCTCTTGTGGTCTATCGTCGTCTTTGCTGACTGACGTTCACCCACCACAGTAACAATTCTCAAAGTAACCATCAATCCTCTATCTCACCTAGATACTACAAATCAACTCAACTTCTACGTCTCCGAACCAAGGGTCATCTGCTCTCAACAAAACATGTCTACCATCCGCGTCCCCCTTCGAATCCCCCCTTCTCTTTCCGAAACCCGAAATATCAAAGTCCAGTTCTCCCTCCATAACCTTATCCGCGACGACGATGCCTTCATCGACAAATACTACAAGGTGTCTGACCTAACGCCTTCCCCAAGGCTCGACGGTACCTTCCTGGCCTCTTTGTCTCGAGAAAATTTGCCGCGGTGGAGCAACAATACTGAGGAAAGGGGAGATGGCGAGGGCGGAGAAGATGATGACGATGGAGTGAGCACAGATGCTGTAGAATTGCGAGCCCATTTTTGGAAAGGTTGGAAGTGCGTTGAGACAGTTGGGTGTGGGATCATCAGAACTTAGCTTGGTGGAATGGTAGACAAGACAAATTACGAATGAATGTTACAAACGCTCTCTTTAACAAAGACCCAAGCTTACTCGCGCAAAGTCCTTTTCACATTCCCCGTCGTCCTCTTCTACTAGGCTTGGAATGGGCTTATTCGCCAACGGCGTCAACCTGAAGCCATGTCTCCGCTCGCCTGCAGGATAGTCAAGAGTCTGTGAATGCGTCGTAACCCTCTGGTCCCAGGCTAACACTGCCCCCGCCTCGTATCGGACTCTGCACTGCAGATCCTGTCTCTTCGCAATATGGTCGAACAAGAAGTTGAGAAGGTAGTCTGATTCCTCTTGATCGAAGCCCACGATGTACTTTGTGTACACCGGATTGACACACAGTGCCTTCCCATCAGTGACAGGGTGCACGATGACGACAGGATGTTCGGCTGTCAACTCTTGCCGACGCATCACGGCGCCCGAGCCATTGTTCTTGAGCTCCTGGGTTACGCCATCGTTGTTGGAGTGGACCGCTGTAAGACCTTCGAGTCTCTTCCTGAAGCGTAGGGAAAGCGCTTGATATTGAGCAACCGCAGAAGAGATCAAAGTGTCTCCACCAGCTGACTCCGGAGATTCGAGCATGCATATGAATGAGCAGCCGGGGGTTTGCGCTTCGGGGGACTGATCAGTGTGCCATTGGACGGGTGACCGGCCTTTCCAGGAACGGCGGACGCGAAGATCCCTGACAGTGTTAGTCGGCACGTTTGACTGAGAATTTCTGATGCCCAAGACGTACTCTTTGTGATCATAGATGATCATATGTTCCGCACTACCCGCCATTGGGTGTGGCGCCCACCCGTGAACGTGCAGCGGTCCAAAATGACTTGCGATCTTCTTCTGTGCCTAGAAACCGATATCTCTGAAGTCCTGGTCGCGGAACACTAGTGCTCCCCGCTTCGCAGCGAGCAGTGCAAGCTCGTCAAGGCCAGCCTCTGAGAGCTGTGAGAGCTGGACGCCGAGAATCTCAGTGCCGCAGCGTGGCGAGAGATCGACAACTTTCGTTGCGGTTGCGAGAAGACTGGGGAGTTTGGCATCTGCGCGATGACCTGGGTCATCATGTGTAAAACTACCAATATCTTCCACTTTCTCTAGTGGGTCATAGAATTCTGAGGTTGTGTGAGTGATGAAATGTACAATGGAGGTCTGTGACTTACGCATGTAGTCGGGATATAGGGGAGAACCATCCTCATTCTTACTCCGCTTGACCAGCTTCTCCACCAGAGGCTCGTCAATACCGTTGGAGACTGGGACTGAGGTGAGACCGGGAGCCATGTTCAACTGTGGCGGTTGTATTGTGATATTTCTGTGTCTATCCTACTGGGACTCGTTTTAAGTAGGAGAATCTTTCTGGCTTCCACAGAGGAACAGTGCGCTTTCGGCGGACAATGCAGCTCGGTGCTAGATTTTCTGTCCGGCAGTTCGGTATGCCCGGTGACGAATCCATGACCCATCTCGGAGCATCTAGAGACGGTGGCGATTCGGAGGTTGACATGAAGTCCTTCATGCCGTCCCTATTCGGCGATTCGGTGATTGTGATAAGAACCAACATGACTCGTTTATCCTCCTCAACACCACTAAAGAAGGCCCGATAGAACTTTCGCACTGAAAAATTGGTTCTACGAACGGACGCGAACCAGCCAGCATGTTATCGGTTAGTAGAACCACTATTGCCACCGGTCATCCCTATCTCCATTTTCCTATCTCATCAAACCTCGAGATACAGAATGACCGTTATCTCCTGCAAAGCCATGTCTGCGACGGGTAGTGATCTCTCGAAGACCTATAATACCCTCACATGCTCTGCATTATGTTCCCCGTTCTGCCATCACCAACGCTATGGCCTCGACACCAAGTTCCTCCTCGACAGATCTTGAGCGAAAGCTTCCCGAAAAGGTTGGAGTCCAAACGACCACCGCCCCGAATGTCGAATACGAGCGGTTTCTCGTTCTGGATGCACAGTTCCAAGGTCCGGGTAAAAAGGTGTTGCTGCGAAAACTCGACTTTCGCTTGCTGCCCACACTCTCGTTCTTGTACTTGATGTGCTCGCTTGACAAGTCCAACGCCGGCAATGCGAAGCTTTTTGGATTCCTGGAAGATGTTGGAATGACATCTCGCCAATTCAATCTGGCGCTTATATATTTGTTCTTCACATATGGACTGTGCGAGCCTATTTCGAACATTGCGCTGCGTCGCCTTGGGCCCAAGATTTGGTTCCCATGCATCGTCATAGCCTGGGGACTGATTACGACGTTGACGTGTTTGGTAAAGAGCTATGGAGGATATATTATTATCAGGCTGTGTTTGGGCATTTCCGAGGCGGGCTTGTATCCAGGGAGTTACTTTATCCTCTCCATGTGGTGAGTACCCTCTTGAATGGCTGAGACGGAGTTGTCTAACAAAACGAAAGGTATACACCACAGGAACTTGCTACGAGAATGGCCATCTTCTATGGTGCAAATACTGGAGCAGGTGCTTTCGGTGGCGTTATCGCGTACGGTGTTGGTAATCTAGATGGTGCGCATGGCATGCGCGCCTAGAAATGGCTCTTTCTCATTGAAGGTATTATTACCATTGCCGCTGGGTTAGCCTGCTTCTGGTGTCTTCCGTGAGTATCCCAAACGACGAAGCCAAGGTCAGAGCCTTGTTAACCTAGCGAAGGCAATTCCCACACATGTACGAAAGCAAGAAGACCAAATAGTTGAAACCTGAAGAACTCGAGTATGCCCAACTCCGCATCAAATACGCGAACGGACCCGACGCTCCAACTTACCACTTCCGCTGGAGCGATGTGCTCGCCGCAGCAAAAAACCGCAAAACGTTCTTCATGATGATGATGTTCTGGTGGGGAGGCTCAGTGCCCACGTACAGCCTCTCCTACACACTCCCGACTATGGTCAAAAATCTTGGATACAGTGCTGTCAGGGCTCAAGCACTCACAACCCCACCTTATATTTTCGCCACCATTGTCTGTGTCTTCGTTGGCTGGGCGTCTGACAGGTATCAGAATCGCTTCGTGGCAATCATGAGCTCGTACACCCTCGGCCTCATCGGCATCATTATCCTCTGGATCACAACTCATCACCCAGAACTCTCTGGCGTATCGTACTTCGCGATCCTCCTCGCTGCCGCTGGGTACTCCACTCAAGCCCCAATAGTGGGAGCTTGGACCTCTGTAAATGTTATCAATCCTAGCAAACGTGCGTCTGCCATTGGACTGCTCATGTTGTTCGGCAGTGTAGGTGGTGGTAGCGTTGGATCGAACATTTATCTGGCCGAGCAGGCACCTGTGTATCCGCTTGGATTTGGTTTCAGCGTGGGAACGACGGTTCTGGGGGCGATGATCCCGGCGACTGTTCATTGGTGGCTGATGAGGAGAGAAAATGCGAAGAAGGAGAGGCTGGATATAGCGGAGGTGCAACATCAGTACATCCCAGCAGAATTGGGAGAGATGGGAGAGGATAGCCCACTATTTAGGTATACCCTGTAAAGAAACCACTGGAATTAAGGAATCTCCAGATCCAGTTTTAGATTTTTAGATCTGACCCGAAGTTTTGACGACAGAGGTAGATATATAAAGGTGCCTCTCCGCCTCTCAAAAGTGACCACTTTCTTATGCTTCCAACCCTTTCATTCCACCCTGTATATTGTGACTTGAGCTACTACGTCACAGTCATGACTCGCCCACTTCCTATGGGGATCTACACACCCCTTCCCACTTTCTTTGATGCCAACGAAGACCTCGACCTTGGTGCCTTCAAAGCTCATATCAAATACACGACTCTTGCGGGAACCATTCCCGTCATCGCCGGTTCGGCAGGCGAGTCTGTTCATCTGGTTCACTATTCCATCCACATTGGCAATTCGAATTCTTACACATTCACAAACTCAAGAAGAACGGATCATCCTTATCAAAGCCGCGCGTGAGACTCTAGATGAGAACGGTCTACAAAATGTACCAATTGTGGCCGGAGCTGGAGCCTCTTCCACTCGGGAGTCCATTCTTCTCGCCTCCCAAGCTGCCTCTGCGGGCGCCGACTTTGTGATGGTCATACCACCTGGATACTACGCTTCGACCCTCATTGCAAACCACTCCTCTCTCATTCGATTCTTCGTCGACGTCGCTTCCGCCTCCCCGATTCCCGTCATCGACTACAATTTTCCTTCTGTCTCCGGGGGAATAGATCTAGATTCTGAGATGGTAATTGAGATAGTAAAAAGAAGTAACAATGTAGCAGGTGTGAAGTTGACGTGTGCAAGTGTTGGAAAGATTATTCGAATCACCGGTATGACGGAGAACCCAGAGTTTAGGAGAAAGTGGCCGAGAAAATGGGCAGTGAATGAGGCAGTAGGAGTAACAGGATGGGGGTATTTCAGGGTGATTGATGGGTATATTGACATCTTGATGCCCAGTATTGCTAGTGGGGCAGCAGGTGCTATCTCCGGGCTACCAAACTTCGCACCGGTACGTATCTCTTATTCCTTCCTCTTTCGATTTTCCCCTTTAGACATTCTTAGGTGCTGACCTGTAATCAAGCGTAGTTGCACCAAGCTTTGGTCTCTCGCGTCGTCCTTCCCCTCCCCTGGATCGCGTGATTATCTCGAGGCCCGGCGTCTGCAAAACCTCACCGCCGCCACTGATGGCTTTACGCAAAAGATCGGGTTTGCGGGGGTCAAATTCATATTGAATCACCTGTTTGGCTATGGAAAGGGATTGAGACAGCCTTTAATGGGGATGAGTGATGAGAGAAGAGAAGAGGTATTAGACAATGAGGCGTTTCGTAGGATCATGGTAGAAGAGAAGAGGTTGGAGAATGAAGGATAGTAAGGGGGATATGTAAACGAACAAAGAAGCGGGTGGACTAAGGACCTAAACAATTCAATATTCGCCACGTCTTAGATAATATGTACAAAAGTTTTGAGGTATGAAGAGGTGGTTCACATTTTCATGTCCGGTAATCGTATTGGGGTCAACTCTGCAATTACCCGGTCGGCCAAAAGCGATTGATCATCTATCTCCAGGGTGCATATGCATAGATATCCCGTGCGTTATGCATCGTACACTGTGATTGGTGATACGGCGTCAAGATTCCGGTTTCCTCTACTCAAATTTCCGCTGCACTCCTATTAGCCTTATGAACCAGGTAGAGCCCGCTTGGAGTGTTGATGTCTAATTGGATGCTTTTAAAAGCTTGAGGACTGATTTAAGTGCATATTTGCAGAGCAACCTAAGATTCCGCAGTCCCTTTGTGCTTTATATCGAGCGCGTGACGAAGGCCATATGCGTTGCAAAGCTTGTGAGTCTCAATATCAATATCATTATGTACTCTTCACCAAACTTTCGGACCCACAATTATAGATGAGGCTTGTGAGGTGGGTTTTTTCGCTCTAGGAAATATTCTTACTAAAGGCCTGTAAAATCCGAGAAGTGGCGTGTCTGGCAAGTCAGTTTGTCAAGTTCAGAGGGTATTCACTTTACGAGCAAAATCCAATTAGATAATATCTTTGATTGAATTCTTCCATCCGCAATTCCTGGGTATGCGACCATCAAGCAATACTAGGATATCGTGGAGAGACCTTCTTCTATAGTCTTTTTTTGCAACTACTATTCTATACTTCTAGTCGATCCTTGTGTGTGCTTCCCAATGTTACCTTAACTCATAGGAAACCGGTGATACCAGGCCCACGCTGATCTAAGTCTTTGGATGTTGTCTCCATGTAACCTTGCCGCGATCGCATGCTTACTCGATCATCTACATGGGACATATTTACCCTTGATGAAGCACAACGTAAGACTCTGCAAGACAAGGAAATGGAGATCAGCAGTGTACTCATCGAAAGTGCAAAACTAGGGATAGAGAACGGGGCTCAAATACCGTTAAGTAGAGAAAAGAAAAGACTGTAATGCAGTTTCCGGAGCACTTACATCCGCAATTGCTGACACCACAGCGGGATAGAACTTGTCGGCGATCTTGACGTTTCCGGCAGCGTTCGGGTGCTCGCCCTCGACGGTATCGGTCGTAGCATTGAAACCCGTGAACTGATCAACGAGGTAGATTTTCGACCTAGCGGTGGTCTTTGTGGATACCCACGCGGCGATTGCCTTGTTCAGAGCGACTACTCTATTCGATGTCGCTTGACCAAATAGTGAGGGCGCGATGGGGAGGATTTGGGCGAACTTACATGGTCAGTGAAGGCCTTGATAGTGCAAGCACAGCGGAAAGGTGGGGTGATTGGGATATATGGTCACGTGATGGAGAACTCACGACTATCTTCATGGTGGGTTTGCTTGCTCGCATCTGGTCCACCAGAGTACTATACGCCTTGATGACATCCGTGGTGTTCTTGTTCTGGACTACATCGTTCGTACCAAGGTGCATCACAATCACGTCTGGTTTCGCAGTCGCCAACCACGGAGGGAGGAAGTTCTTCTCGACGTATTCGATGGCGAGAGCTCCACTATGGCCTTCGTGGTTATTGTCAAAGGTAAAGCCGCAGTCGCCACCGGATTGCGAGCCAACAAAATCGATAGCTTGCCCATTGATGTTGCTGTCCATGAGCTTTTTCCATAGGTTGGCGCGCCAGCAGTACTGTGAAGGTAAACATTAGCGACATTGAGCCGAAAATTTGAGCCACAGAAATCAAGGCGATTTCTAAAGAGTAACACGTACCGTGACGATTGACGCTCCCAAGGGCATCACTTTGACGGTGGCGGCAGAGACTGCTTGGCTCAGGGTGGCCACCGCCAGGATCGTGCTGAAGAGCTTGACCATCGCTACCACTGAATTCCGATTAATCTGGGTTAGAAAGTTCGAAAGTTGGTGTTGGGTTGTGTTTGGCAAGGTCGAGGGTGAGGTCGAAGTCGGCGGAGGCCCAGTCGTATATACATATTGGAGTCCGTGAATATAAATTAATGCAAATAGGTATAGCGCCGTTACAGCACTGTGAAACTAGTACTCGCGCTTGATACTATCCAGGTATATTGGTTGTAAAAGAGGAAACTCGGGCTTAGTAAATTATCGATAAATCCTGAAGGCAACCTAGGAAACCGTTTGTCGCAAGGCTAGTGACCGTCCCTGCTAGCCGATTTATTATCGTGTGCCGGCCTCTGCAGATGACCCGACCTTTGCATTGCTATAAGATAAGGGTCGCGCACACATCACGCACACCATCCGCGTGTTTTCTTTCTTTGGAATTTCCTTTAATGAACAACTCATCGTGATTCCAAGTCGTGTGTCCGATGCACAAACAGTCCTTTCGCTTTGCTTCCGGATCCGGCATAATTCCCTAGATTGCATGCCCCATGCAAACCTCACATATCTTTGGTCTCCAGCAGCCAATTATCCATTTCGCCTGTCACCCGAATCATCCATAGGCTTGATTTCCCGTGACGAGTGACTGACCTCTTGACTCAATCAAGTGCCGGTCTGCATTTCGACTTTGGCCTCTCGGCACTCGCATGCATGTTGATCGCCAAAACCAGGCACACCATGCCGATCGGTAGCCTCAGGCCCACGGTGGCTGTTCGCTTTTAGAGCCCTGCATCGGACCGCAACTCCACGACTCGTCTAGGGTGGGCGACACGCGATTTATTAATCGACGGAACACGTCCGCGACGATGTGTTGAGAAATTGGGTTTACTGAAGTCGTTGCATACAGGCTGCGAAAATAGGTCGTCACTTGCGACTAACGGCGGTTGTGGCGTTTACGGCTTCGCTAAAGCTGGCGGGCTGGAGGCTCGAGGGAATGGCAAGGGACTGGAACTGTCGAAACTCCAGGGTCCTTCCAGCTCCGAATGGACACGATAGATTCCCGAGATTGGCCGAACCTTCCCAGGAAGGCAATTTTGCTCTCAAAACAAGCGCTCGATTGGTTACTGGATCTACTCGGCCGAAAATCGTGTCCACTCGGAGCCGGAAGGACGCAGTGGATGGAAATAGCAATACGTCTACGAAGATGCTGACGCCACTACTCTTTGCAATGCTGTCGTCAGGGTTCATCAGTGAAAAGTGGCAAATCATTACCCTACACGCTTACTTCGCTGCAGACAAAGTTGCCAAGGCCAGGTATCGTGTGATCGGAGAAGTAGGCCGCGCAAACCCTATCGTCATGTCAGGGGAAGGTCTTTTGTTCCGCCCAGCCCCGTAACTATATCCATAGTTGCACAATTGTGGCAATGAAAGAGAAGAGAACCGCTAGTAGAATAGCGGCGTCAAACAGTGTCTTGGGCAGCGGCCGAGTTGGGATTGCTTCGAGTTTATTTTGCCTTGTGGTGATGTAGCCGTTTATCCGAATTGTCCTCCCGTTTAGTAACCCTATGAAGCCAGTTTGAAGAGATTCATCGAATGGGGCGATATTTTAGCTGGTGGGCGGAAATTGTCGAAAGTATGTTTGTATTCGCCCTGTGCTTAGTCTTTCTTTTTGATTTTCTCGCCACGAGAAGAATCTCCTTTCTCTTTCAAAAATACGGCGGACTGAAGCCTTGCTGAGGAACCAACTCAGGCGCTACCAATCCATCACAAAAGCCTGTATTGTCATTGCTAGTCCCCATCCCAAACGTCCATTCGTCGGCAAACAATTCGGTTCCGAAGCCATTGAAAGTTGGCGAAGTCTCGAAGGCCTTACCCATGCCGATATTGCTTGTCGGTTCCCCGGCCATGTCCGTCATCATCGCTTCAAATTGTTGTCGTCCCTCCTCACTGTCCATATCTTTCAGTGTCTCCTCAAGCCCTGGCCGTAGACTCTTAATCACTTTTCTCTGCTCATATCCATTCTCTTCAATGCTCTCCATCACTGTCTGCTTTACGCTTTCAAAGACGTCTCTATAGCGCTTCGCTGCAGGCCACCGCTCTGTAATAATGTACAGTACTATTGAGCAAGCGTTCATATCGTTGCTGGTCTTCAAGTTGAAGACCTCCTTGGGCGATATCCACACGCAGTAGACCAGAGTCAGACCAGCAAGAAACACCGAATGGAGTGCCATGAGAGAAAATCCGACACTGACTTTTTGATGTAAACGCTTGTACGTTTGGCACACACCGCCGCATGCTTCAACGCACTTCTTCACGAAGAATAATTTCGTATTCGGTCCACTGAGTAGTTGTGGATAGAGTAGAAACCGCATGCACTTGTAGTAGTACTGTAAGCTGGATATGAGCCTTGGCATATATCTTGGCATCACGTGTACTTAGCCTATACTGTGCGCGTCGGCTCCACGATCGCCTCGGCACAACGATCGGCCGAACATCAAAACACCAAAAGTACACCAACTTAATCGCGCGATAACTCTACCAATATGGACCCAATTCAAGACGCAGTTACATTTTTCGAATCGCAAGAACTAGGAGAAGAACTTTCGTATACAGAAGTTGCTAAGAGATACAACATAAACTGAGTTACACTAGCCCGAAGGCATCAAGGTGTTCAGACGACGCGTGCAGCTGCAAAAGTCAACAAGCAAAAGCTTAGCCACGAACAAGAGATAGAGCTTGTAGAGTATATTGAAGGGCTTACTCAGAGAGCCCTTCCACCTACAAGAGCGATGATACGAAACTTTGCCTCCTATATAGCTAGAGAGAGGGTAGGAGAAGGCTGGGTAACGCGTTTTATGCACAGAAACAAGGACTCCCTTACCTCTCAATAGACTACTGGTATGGACCGTAAACGCCACCACGCCGACTCAGAGGCTAAATACAACCTCTATTTTGACCTCCTCTATCAGAAGATAGCCCAGTATAGGGTAGAGCCACAGCATACGTACAATATGGATAAAAAGGGCTTCCTTATTAGTATAACAGGAAGAAGCAAGAGAATCTTTAGCAAGCAAATGTAGGAGAGAAAGGAGGTAAGAGCTTCACTACAGGATGGCTCTCACAAATAGATTACTCTCCTAGCTTGCGTTGGGGCTGATAGAAAGGCTCTACCACTAGGCCTTATCTACCAGGCTGCCCAAGGCAACGTTCAATCAACCTGGGTAGAGGCAATTGAGGCAGGCAAACACTAGGTCTTTGTTACCTTATCTCCCTCTGGATAGACCAACAATGAGATAGGCCTTGCGTAGCTTGAGCAGGTGTTTGACCACTACACTAAGAAGCAGGCCAGGCTCTCCTACTAATTGCTTATTCTAGATAGCCACAGCAGTCACGTTACTCAGGATTTCCTACAGTACTGTGAGGAGAATCGAATTCTCCTAGCTGTATTTCCTCCTCATTCAACTCACACGCTTCAACCACTTGACGTGGTAATATTCAAGCCTCTTTCATCAGCCTACTCCTCTAAGCTTACCCACCACCTCCACACAAGCCAAGGCCTTATACCAATTAAAAAGGGAGACTTCTTCCCTCTATTCTAGCGTGCCTGGCTCACCTCCTTTAAGGAGGAGAGTATTTTCAAGTCCTTTAAGGCTACTGGTATATGGCTACTAGAACGAGAGGTTATCCTCAAAAGATTCCACTCAGAGACTCATGAGGAGAGAGACAGCTCATCAGGCCTTAGTGAGGCTAATTGGAGAAAGATAAGAGCGCTTATTCAGTCAGCTGTGAAAGAGGGAGCAGATAAACAGGCAAATAAGATCACTTAGTCATTACACCACCTCCAGGTTCAAAATGAGCTACTATACCACGAAAACAGCGGGCTTAGAGAGGCTCTCACTACCAAATCAAGGCACAAGAACAAGGGCAAGGCTCTAGACCTTCAACAACGTGAGGAGTACCACAGTGGGGCTGTATTCTAGTCACTAAGGAAGCTAAGGGAGGCTCATGTACGGCAGGAAGTTAGAGAGCAAGAGGATAGGGAATCACGACTCCAAAAAGCTGAGGCAAAAGAGCTTAAAGCTGCTGCTACCTTATATAAGCAAAAGATAGCTAAGGAAAAGCGTGTACAGAGAGAGAGAGCAAAGGTAGCTAAGGCGCAAGAGAAGGCTGAGAAGGCTACTTAGATAGCTCAATGCAGGGAGGCACAGAACACTGCAAGGGCTATACAATTGTCCCAAAAGGGTAAGAGAAAGGCCTTAAGGCCACCTGCTCAAAAGCCTTGTAAAAAAACAGGCTATAGAGCATGGTGGTAGTACTGTTGGTGGTGGTGAGGCTGCATCTGAGCCTCTACTGAAAACCACGCGACGCGGGCGCAGCGTTAACCTCCCAAGCAAATATAAATAGTATAGCATTCTTGAATAGGTCTAATCTATGCTCCACCAAATAATTTTGTAATAGTAGCTATTGTAGGTGGCTCTACAGCCTCATGTTTGATGGTGAGTATGTGGTGTTCGGCCGATCGTTGTGCCGAGGCGATCGTTGAGCCGACGCGCACGGTATCAGTATCTCAAGCTCGATCGATCAGAACAATAGACCAATTCCTTCAACCTTAACCTGCACCACCACCAAGCTTACAGTTATGAGCCCGGCCTAGCCGATCAATATCAACCCGCTGAGTTCACTGATCAGCTTCAATTCTATTGATCTCTACTATCCGTTGATCTATCCTAGTTGTCGACACCTACCTCACCGATCAATATCGATCAATATTGACTAATATCGATCAATTTCAATCCAAATTTTCCACCGATATCGATCCTCACCAAACGCGAAAACCCCACGGTTGATCACCTTAAACGCGTCAATCAACAACAAACAAAATGATGAAATACGATGACGTCAGCCTTGCTGATAGAGTTATCCTTTAAGGCTCTAATCAATAGGACCTCTGGTTCTTCACAATCAAGGATCTAGCAATCTCTGCACAGGTTTGGATATATATTAATCCTAATAAGCCTGTTAACCTACTATAGGCACTAATTAAGCCTAAGGCTCTAGAACTGATACTCTATACACCTAATTTAATCAATAGTAATAATAATACCCTGTAAACAGCCTTATAGCAGGAAGTAACAATTCAGGCAGATTAACAGCCTAGGATTATCTACCTATTAGTAGATGAAAACAACTTCTACAGAATACAGATAGCGTAGTATTTATCTAAGATAAAGGAATTTCACTAAACTAAGGATTAACTTAATTAGATCTATGCTTAGATTACCAAATCTATCTATCTAGACCTATTACCCTATATTAAGAGGTTCTTAATATCTTATAAA